>CM035808.1:20738979-20918979 GCA_020466095.1 Chlorops oryzae | reverse complement strand
GATTTTTTGAAGTGAGTTTTAAGCGAAGTGGCTTAATCGAATGAAATTGACAAAAATTTTAATGGATTTATGGTGAAATTTCATTGGAAGAAATGTGCTTTTAGAGAAACATGGCCAAGGACTCGGAAAATCAAGACAATGAAATTGAAAAAAAAGTTTTATATTTATTAGCTAATATTCTTTGTCAAAATGTTTGCACAAATTGGGATAAGATATAAAAGGATCATGACTGAAAATTAGCAAAATAACAGAATTTCTTCCCTCTCAATTTTCTGCTCCACCATATCCACCATAGTTTTGTATATCAGTCGAGGGAAATCGATGATAAGCAGCAGATTGAAGTACTTTGCTTCAGTTCTGGTTCAGTGAAGATGACATCATACATCACAGCAAGTGCGGATCCAGGTAGGACCTGAAAGGGGCCGAAGCCCCTCCCTCCCATTTAGGACAACAAGAAATATTGAATTATTTTTCCCTTTTCAAACAAATACGCATGTTGATTGAAAATTGGCGTGTTGAAGAGATCAATGCTTTCAGCTACAGTTGGATTTCCTGAGGAGTTCAGAGCGCTTTTGCTTTTCCTTAGAGCAAACTTTAATAAACACTAAAGAAATATACCGAAACACTCTTCGATTTTCTTCTCGTAAGGTCTTTTTAAGATTAGGTATAATTTTCCTTTTTTTTTTTTTGTCGGTTTTGCTTGCTCCCACACTGACGTTGTCGGTTGTCGTTGAGCACCTCAAGATTCAAGATAAGACTATGCATAGATAGAATTTCATTTTCCGTTCGTTCAAAATCCACTCAAGACAGCAGCAAGTTACTCCATCGCAAAATACCGCAACGACCGGATCGCGCGGCCATAACCAATTTGAGCTGCAGGAAGTTCCGACTTTTAGGCAACTAACTCGGCATCCATTGCAGCTGCCAAATGCATTTTTCGCCAACATTTTCGCTTAAATAAACAAAATTTCGCTTCTGAAGTATTCTCGGTTTCTTGGTGCTATTGCCCAGATAAGAACGAAGAACGAAGCAACACGACCAAAGGATGCGAGATCCAATGAAGTAGCTTATTTAAATTTCGCGGTTGTCTTTTCAAATTGTTTGCCCAGTTTGTGGGATGTAGAGGAGGTTTTTTTTTAAAGAGAATTCGGCTGCTGTGAATTTTTCGAGGCGCGCATCTTGTTATCGGGCTTTGGAATGCCTGTTAATATAGTTTGTAAAAAGGATTTTATTACCAATTTTGAGAATTTCAGTAGCATTTTTCCTCCATTTTTTTTTTCTTCAATTCTTCTTCTATCGGACTATAAAGCTCCTTTCCATTCATGTTACATCGTGTTATTTGCCATGAAGTTCTGTCACAATATTTATTTCTACGAAAAATATGTTTTTCATTTAAAAACTCATTAGCAATTAAGCTGTTCCTCCTTCTTCCAGTCCAAAAATATGTCTATCCTTTATGTCACACATCTTCCGCATTAACTGCTGCTAACTTATTCAGACAGCACAACGTCTTGAGAGTTGAACTTGTCACGGATACTCTCGATTCTAAGCGCATTTTGCCCTCGACATGTGCTTGTGCCTTAATATTTTAACGGCAAATGAATTACGAAGTGACAAGTTGAATCCTTTTTGAAACTATTCTAGTGTAGTAAAATTACAAGACAAACCAAAAAAAAAAATATATAAAAAATGACAAATGAAAAAGAAACATAATCCAACTTGTTGACACCGAGGAAAATACGCGAAGCTTGTTGTTGAAATTATGAGCTGCATTCGGAGTAACTTGGCAGCGTGGAGAAATTACATGTGAACATGCAACATAAGTGAAAAGTTTTCAATTTCAAATTACAACACGGATTGTTTTTCAAAGGAAAATTGTGCAATGGAAACTCGAAGTTGACTTAAAAAGTAATTTTCACGAAAACTTTCTTCGTTCTCGTGACAGCACACGACTTTCGGATGTCCACAAATATTTGGAAAATCTCTATAGCATGTTTGCGTAGTCTTCGGAGACGAATTAACACTTCGAGCATGAGATGAGATTTTCAAAAAGGGGTAGTGGACTCAATTCTCCGTGGAGGAGTTAACTTTTCTATTGCAGAACTAAGTCAATTTGAACAATTGAAATTAAATCTTTTTATGACTCCCCAAACACTAATTTTCAACGTTCGCAAAAACTATTCTCATTCAGAGTTTGCACTCAACTTTCAAATTGATAGATAACGAGTGATTTGTTTCAATTATTGAGTGGAGTACTCAAATTAATGTTAGTATTTTCATGCAATTTTAAGAATCCCCGAAAAAATGTAAGGGGCGATCATATTTATGAGTCCGAAATCTTATTAAAATACTTATATGTATGGCTGAGAAACATGAGTCCGATATGAGTCCAAAATATGTGGCTCAGAAGCGTGGCTCTGGAACGAGTCAAAAATATTTACAAAGCACTCGGGTCAGATTTATGACTTCGAAATATGTGGGAAATATGAGACTAAGAAGGAAGACTCCGAGAACAGTCCGAAATATGTGAACAAGAAGGAACTAAAAAATATGGCTCTCAAGTGAGTCCGAATCAAGTGGGATTTATGAGGCTTCGAAACATGACTCCAAAATGAGTCGGAAATGAGTTTGAAATATGTCTGAAATGAGTCCAAAATATTTGGTAAATATAGATAAGCTTAAACGACTCCGAAATGACTCCAAACTATGTCGTATTTATGAGGCTCAGAAATATGACTCCAAAATGAGTTCAAAATCAGTCCGAAATGTGTCCCAAATGAGTCCGAAATATGTGGTAAATATAAGGCTCAGACGTATGACTCCAAAATGACTCCAAACTAAGTCATATTTATGAGGCTCAGAAACATGACTCCGAAATGTGTCCGAAATGAGTCCGAAAATGAGTCCGAAATGTGTCAAAATGAGTTCAAAATATGTGGGAAATGTGATTCTCAGAAGTACGACTCCGAAATGACTCCAAACTTAGTCTTATTTACAAGACTCAGAAACATGGCTCCGAAATGAGTCCGAAATATGTGGGAAATATGTTATAAGGCTCAAAAGTATGACTCCGAAATGGGTCGAAAATAACTGGAAAATATGAGACTCGGAAAATTCGGACTTCGAATTGAGTTCGAAATATATGATCAGTAGGAGGTTCAGAAACATGACTCCGAATAGATTCAAAAATTAGTACAATATAATGCTTAAAAATGTGAACAAATAAATATAAATGTGGTCTTTCGACTTGGCAAAGACTATCCCGAAAGCTAAGCACACGACTGGACAATTTGAAATCATGCCCAACTTTTTCTTTTAACCTTAACTTTCGATTTAGACCTCGCCGTCTTTGAAATAACACTTTTTTCACGTGTGCAACGCCGTAATGCACACGTGAACATATATTAGGTATAAAGAAATAATATATAAATATAATATATGAAATATATATATACATATATATACATACATATATATATTTTTAGTTTTCAAAATTTGAAGCATTCTTTAAGGCATTAATTTAAAGTGTTTTATGTTACTTTACTCATAACTAAAAGCGCAATTTCTTGAGGTCCCTTTGTACGTGAATTTTTGAAGTGTGAGCAGCCGTAAAAAAAAAAAGAAAAAAATCAAGCCACAAAGGCATCAAGCAAAACGCAATATCCGCTCATACTTGACAGTTTGAGTTCAGATGATTGCTGTAAACTAAAGGAATTTTAACGACACAATACACGAGAAGATATAGTAGATATACTAAGTACATATATATCGGTAACAACGTTCAATAAACGCAACTTTCAACGGGCACACATGCCCGCTCTCGGGCACCGCAGAGGACACAGGACATGACAGCAATCAGAAAGGAAATGAAAATTCTTAGCAAAACAGACGACAAAAGCATGAGAACAGCACACTTCAACGCTTATTGTGCTCAAGGGTATATTTTGAAGATCATATTGTTTGTACAACAGCAGAGCAAAAACAAAAAAAAAAAAAAAAATAAATAAAAAGGGCAATTGCCGCTTGAAATTCCAGCTGAAGAAAGCCCGCCATCCCTCCGCTTATATGCGGGGAAAAATTTTATTTGGGATTCATGAGAAACCAAATCAAATTTTATGGCTAGCAATTTTAACGAGTATTCAGCGTTAACGCAGGAAACGGTTAAGACACCCATATGACCCCATGACCTGGCTCGCTTTAGATTTGGGGATATTTCTCTGTGCGTTTGCTCTGCAAACATATGAGAGCAATAAAACTCAAATATTTCAACAACAAAAAAGAAGAAGCAGAAAAAACAAGAAAACCTTTGAGGGTATTTTTATGCCAAAATAAATTTGATTTTATTATTTTTCCATGCATCAAAAGTTAAATTCGACGAATGAACAAACTGAGGTGATTATGTGTGAAGTGAGCTTGAGGATAAGTTAGTTAGAGTTGGAGAAAGATTTTTATTCTTTTAGGGTTCTAGCTTCTGAGCCTCGAGTGATTCTCTCAGCTACTAATCCTTCTGAAATCTCTTTTTCGAATCGGTTATTGAACAAAACCATTGAAACGAATGGGTTAAAATTTATTTAGCGATATATTATCTTCTACCGCATTCACAAGCTACTTGACAACATTGACACTTCCTCGAAAGTTTTCTCAAGCAATGAACATAAACAAATATTAAATCGCATGCCGAAGGACTTAACGAAGTTCATTTCGATTACAAGCGGACAAAACGTTAACATTTCGTCAAGAAAATGTAAACCCACAAGACGGCACGAAGCTGAAAATGGCACTCAAGGAAAGCACCCTTTTCTCAAGTGCCCTTCGGCACTCATACATACATAAGTGAGCTAAGGAATTTCGATTTGATTACTTGCCATGATCTTATCGTGCTTTCCTTATTGGTGTCCTTGCCCATTTCCATGAGCTCGGATCTCCACTCGCTTGCCACCAATGAAAAAGGAAAAAAAAAGGTAGATACGAGTACTTGAAGCGAGAGATGCTGACATCGGGTTTTAGTTTCCGTTTTAGTCGTCCTGATGTGCGTTGTGTGTGTGTGTGTGTTTGTGTGTGTGTGTGTGGTTCACACAATTTTATGGTAAAACGAAATTGATTTATATTTTACAGGATTACAAGAACAACACGAACGTAAACAGCTTAAGTGTGTTTGGTTAATAAAAAGGTGATGAGTCAACGAAATAATTTGTGAACTTTGCCATGATTGTTTTCGAATAAACAAAAATGGACAGAGATTTTTGGACAAAAAAGGATTTAAAAAAAAAAATTGTGAGTATTCAAATTATTTTTTGTAGCTCTCTATTAATAGGAAATCATACGTAAGGACGGTTTAGTTTGAGGCCTCTGGTGCTGCCGATCATAGCCTGTCCACAAAAAGACGCTTTAATCTGGAATAAATTTCTCCTTAAATATGGATTCTGTTGGCGTGAAAATTTTTATAAAGTGAATACAATTCACTTTTCATAATAAAATGAAATTTCCCAACTTTTTTCGCATCCAGCACGCGAAACCGACACTCAAACGAAGCGTCGCACAGTGGGGCCGCTCCATATATTTTTTGGAAAAAAAATAGAAGGAGTGGTCGTAGAGCATTGAAATTTTGCAGAAACACTTCTGTGGGCTAAATTAAGATATTTTGAAAAAATCTTGGAAATCCGCTCACTGCCTCGCCCACCTCCCATATAAGTGCACAAGTCAAAAATTATTTTTATTATTATTTTATTATTAATTTAATTAAATTAATTTAATTTATTTTTAGACCAAGGGACTTGAAATTCGGGGCACTTCTTGAGTTTTTCTCAAAAAAAAAGCTAGAAATATTGGGGCTGCCACGCCTACTTTGGGTTTAACGCCCATCGAAAGTTGGATTTTTTACATGTTTTTATTTCCTATCTAGCATTACATATATGGAATTTTCACAGAAATTTAAGAATTTTAATTTTTTCCAAGAGCTTAAACAATGGCTGTCTCCATTTAAAAGAAGATTATACCCTCAACAGCCTTTCGCGAACCATATTAGCCTTCGAAATCACCGAAAATATCTCACAAATGCATTCCGCTTTTCTAGTAAAGCATGCCAAGTTGAAGTATGTCATAGAAAGATATTGATGTTAAATATGTTTTTTTTTACATTGAAATGTCATTAAATTTCGTTACACCTGCATATTCGTAAACAAAAACAATGTTTCATTTATAAATCGTTCCATGTTTTAATTACGTAAGACCTAAAAGTATGCCCCATTTTTTGTCTTATTGAGCATTTGTATGAAATATTGCTGTGACTTTTGAAATTCAAATCGATGTTACTTACAGAAAAGGTATTAGAAGGTGAATTTTTTAGTTTATATTGAAAGTATAGACTCGTACCTTCCATTTGTATATAGTAAGATGGCTAAGCAAGGCAAAGCACATAAAGTTTTATTCCAACAAAAAATGAGAAGTTGATATTTTTTACTCTAATTTCTGGCAAATTATAATAAGTATTCTTCTTTTCCAATTTTAATAAATTTTTTTTCTACATGAAAGAGAAATTGCTATATTTCCACAAAAAAATAAAACAAAGGCAATAGCTTTGGATTTTCACATATTAAATGTTCTCTATTTGGACTACAATTTGAATCTGAAATTTAATGAAAAACATTCCCTTGACTTTTGTTAGTTTTTTTTTTAAATAAAAAAGTTCAATTTTCATAAAAAAGAATGTTGAATTCCTCATATCCAAATATTTCTTTACAAAATTAAATCATTAAAATTTTGAAATTCAAAAGTTGAAATATCCTATTTTTTCCACTGATGCCCCACTGTGCGTCGTAGGCCCAGCAATAACAATTTTCCGCCTAATTTATGAGCGCCAGCGAAGCTCGTATTTTACCGCATTCACATTGGACCATTTAAAAATCGTTCAAACGGCAACAGTTCAGCGCCAGACACACGCACACACAACAACACACACCTATAGTACGAACATTGCATATGCACTTCCGGTGAATAATTTAAACGCACACATGTGAACAGTGGCGCGAGCACTAAACGCGGCCATGAATTCAATTCCTTCCGAGAGTGTGGGAAGCGCTAACGGAAGACGATTATCAGGCATTTTGCACACAATGTGTCAGTGTGTTAGAACTTAAGTAGGTTGTCCGTCCCCCTCTCTCTGCTCTAGTTCCTTTTCTCTCTCTCTTTCTCTGTCGGAGTGTGTGCGCGTGCATGTGTGTGCGGTAAGCAGCACATTTATTGCCAAAATGAAATGACAATGTCGTCGCTGGGAACGGATTTTCCCTCCCCGAAAATTCACGACGGTACTTTTTTTTTTTTTTTGTTTTGTTGTAACCGGAAAAAGGATGCGGATGTGTTTGATAAGACATGTTGAAACGCCTTGTACCCCACTCTTCTCTCTGCTTGATGCTATATAATTTTTTAATGAAAAGCGTACCCTCTGCGCTTGGAATGTGGCGACGCAGCCACACACACACACACGACACACGCACATATTTGATGACTTTAACGACCTTATAACTTTGAAGAAGAATTCCGGCACAAAAATTCCGCGCCCAAAAGTCTCAAGACAATGCGTCGGAAAAGACGCAGGGATCGCAGGCTGGCAGGCAGGCAGCAGCAGCCGCCGCGGTTAACGGTTTGGAGTGCACAACCTTTTGTTCAAAATTTTACTCAAGATTGCGCAGTAAATTGCGGAAAATTTATTTTCTAAATTTTCGAATGCGTTTTTCTTATTTCGGTGAAGCGAATGCGTGCGTGTGTGTGTGCGTGTGTGTACGTGTGTGGCTGGCAATACTTGCTGCTTGAGTTCGTCAATTAATCAGCCGAATGGGTTGCTAAATTGAAATTTTATAGCTTTACGACTGAAGTAAAGCGAACGTTAAGGACTTTGTAAGCAGATGCTTCAAATTAAATATTTATGCGGTAAAAGCTGGAAATGAAATGACAGAAGTGCAAGCAAGAGAGAGCGCAGGAGCTCCCAACGAAATCATTAAGTCGCTCCGTGTCACTTCCAAGTCACTCAATCAAGTGAGGGAGCATGAAGAAAATCTTTTGAAAGCTATTAACATAATTATTTTTCCAAGGATATCGTTCAAAGTGTTCATAAACGTGCAAAAGATATTTTGAAAAAATAATTTTATTGAAATCAATCGATTTAATTCCTTTAAACAAGTTCCATCAGCTCCTATGATGTCCTTCACCTCATCCCCTCACCATGACGCATTGCTTTAGTTTCATTGAGGAATTTCGAAAATATATATGATGTAGCAATATCCTTGTAAACCCAACTGTAACTGAATTGCGCAACAAACACACTCAAACAGATAAACAAGCAAACAAGAAAATAATCCAAAATGAGTAAAAAGCATTAAGAGTACTTAAAGTCCATTATCCCAATATTTTGATGATCAACTGTTGAAAGGCGCTTTCATTGCTTTCATTAGCTTTAATAGCACTCATTTTACGCACGCATTTCATCGGATGTTCAATGGAATGGTCGATGAATGGTGCATGAATGCTGTCCAAGAGAACGTTGCCAGCTTGCCCGCCATCTCCGGTCCTGGCAATGTTCGAGTCATTGCAGGAATGTTGCTAGTGAGCAAGCTTGTTGCTAACAAATGATGCCAGCAAATCGATAATAACTCCACAAACCAGCCGAATGTTCGGACAAAAAAAAAAATCGAAAGCTTTGCACAAAATATTTACGTAGGTGGGTACTTCAACAAAAGACTCAAATGGACGATGGGAGTCCAATTGTGTGTCTTGGTGTTATTGCTGTTTAGCAATAACATTCATCACTGGCAACAACGTGTTTCAACATTTTCTCTTCGATTCATTTTCGATTCACATCAGAGCAATTTGTAGAATTACATACCAACAGCCACACCAACGCCATCGCCAACACTATCACCAAAAGCCTTACAATCACCATCACCAACACCAATCCAATTTATGCACCGAGACTGTTCTTTTCTAAATCGTCTGGCCACATTGTGCACCTGGCCATCGCATCGCAATCCCATATCGAGCAAAATATATGGATGTATGTATGTATTTACATAGTTGATTTTGTCGAAATTGTTGCTGTTTGTTGGTGTCTTTGTTCTTGTTGTTGCACTCTTTTCTGGCCGAATTTCACAGCATATCAAATTGGTTAAGTAAATGCTGCTTTTGCTTCACTTCAGTTCATATTGTTGAGTCAGTGTTGCTGCAAATGCATTGATGATTTGATGCATTCATGCAATGCCTCAATTGCCATTCATGTTGAACAGTGGAAAGAGGTTTTTTTTCTTTATTTTCTTCGAAGAGGAGGTAGAGTGCCCATTTTGAATGGAGTATGAATTAAAATCGAATATAAACATCCATCTATCGTCTATCGTTTAGCCATTCATCCAGGCAGCCATCACTCTCTCTATCTCTCTCACTGCCTCTCTCTATCTCTTTCTCTATATATATATCTCTGTGTGTGGCTGATAGATTTTGTACGTTCTTTTCATTTCAATGGCATTTGATTATATGAAGTACAATTCATTAGGTTAATTGCAAAGCTTCAAAAGGTTTTTGCACTTCATTACAAAACGACTCAGCTCATATTTGTTGTTGCTATTGCTGTTGTTGTGTTATTTATTTGTTTTTGTTTTCATTGTCATTGTTGTTGCATTAGTGTTTTGTGGCATTGGTTTTGATTCGAAACAAGCTTTAGAATTGCCATATTACTTTATTTAAATGGAATTTATTTGGGCTTGAAATTTATGCTTATTTTTTTTTCTATTGAAAGCCACAAACCCGGGGATCCAAAATTGAAAAGTCAAAAATCAAACACGCTTAGACATACAGCTCAAATATGATCCCAGATATATATGTACCTACTAAATTTTTATAAATCGAATTCAAATGCAAAAAGTTCGCTTTCATTATTACACTTTGCTATTAAATTGCAATTTGAAAATAAGAAATTCGAGGCTAATGATTTATAAAATGGCAATTCAAATGAAATCCTTGTTTGCTGCCACATTTGAGTTTAATTGAAACTATATTTTTGATTGTGCATTGAACACTTTGACCGCCGATTTTCAAAAAGGTCATGAATTGCATAAAGCTAATGAGCTTGCTTCATGCGCGGTCAAATGTCACCATGTGTATCGAGGTTCGGATTTTGATTTACCGATGAAAGAATTTCTGGTTTATATACGGTGGGTGAATTAAAATAGAATGATTTCAACAAAAAAATATTTCAAAAATTAATACCAAACGAGGCTACAAATTGCGTTAAAAACAGTTGGAAAAATACAGGAAAACTCTACCAAATAATTCAAATTAAATGTGTCACTTAAATTTTAATTATTTCATTTAATACTAATTTAAAAAAAAGTTAAGTGTTTTAACGAATAAATATATTCAACAATCGATTGAATGTAAAAAAAAAAATGATATAAAGAGGCCAATAAATTATTGGGAATAATTTTTGAGAGATCTAATTAAAACATATGCGAACATTTTTCAGCGGAATCCAATTGTTGTATATAAAATTTTTTTTTTCTCGATATTTTTAATACTTTCTAGGAAAGCATTGCGAGCCTTAGCACTATGGGAAATTGAACCAATTTTTCAAGAAAAAATTAATCACAGCTCAACGAAGATGACTTAAAAAAATAAACGCTTTTAATCTTAAAAATACGGCCTGTGTACCGTAGTTCTTTGATATGCCAACTTGCGAAGCGAGAGATTCTGGGTTCAACTCCCAGCTCAGGCCGTCATTGTTGTGTCGTTTTTGTTTTCTATTTCTTTTTTTCTTTATTTTCCCATTATTCGCGGTATTACAACGGACCCATGTGAGTCCTAAGTGTGTCACCTTTACTAGTGGCAGCCACACTAGCCTAACCTAATCTTGGAAAAATGATTTTTCATTTTTTATTTAACTAAAACCTTTATATTATTATTTGTAGTTAGCTTTGTCCCTTAAAGAAAACTGAAATGGCTGGGAAAAAAATAAAACACAAGCACAATATTATTCCAATCTTTTGGACAAATTTTTCGAAACAATTCAAAACGTTTGTTCCTTTGAATCGAAGGATTTATGAATTTTGTTCTTTATATAATTGAAAACATATACATTTTGTCCTTTTCGCCGCGCCAAAATTGAACTTGTTTAGTGTATTTCATGAAGAGGTTATTTGAAACAAATCAAATTTCACCAAAGCGGGGAAAAGCAGGAACATAAAATTGATCAAATAACTTTATAATTGACTACTTTACCCATTATTGGTGTCAGAAACATTACTAATGATGGCCAATTACGGCCCAGTTTATTCAAAATTTAATTAAACCTCAATTTTCAGAGAGTCCTTTTGAAACTTACTTTTTCTACTTTAATTTTTTTTTCCACAATCACTTTTTTAGGGCATACCTATCGCATATTGTCAAAACCTTTTCGGCGCATATCGGGGAATAAAAAAAATCGATCCAGATGATCACTAACATGTCAACTGTGGCAAAAATCGACTCGCAATAATCTTTCTATACTCTCTAAAAATCTTTTGCTAACTCGTGGCACCTAAGGCTGCGTGCACACCGGATCAAATGAAACGAAACAAACCGATTTCAAAATCAACAGGACATTGTGCCTTTCGTTTGATTCGTTTGATGCTTAAAAATAGCAACTTGCCGAGTCGCTGACGTTTGTTATTTGGAAAATCCAAAGCCACCACTTTTAAGATTGATGTTTGCTTTATCGAATGCAATAAAAAAAATAATTATTCATATATCAAAAATTTTATTTGATTCCTGAAAAATGCCGTCAATTTCCTAAAGTGCTTAGATAAAAAAAAAATGAATGAAAAGAATTTTATTTTTGGAAATTCGAATGGTTTGGAAAACCATCAGAACTGAAGACTTTATATTGAACTCGGCTCGAATAACTCCATTTAGTTAGTTAAAAATTGCTTAAATGTTTCGTTTGTTAGTGGAAAAATTTTTTCCAATTGAGTTCTTTCAATCTTTTGCTTCTATAATGAAACAAGGAAAGCTATTGATGAATTTTTATCGCTTTTTAGTCAATCAATCGTACTTTTTAATTAAATTCTCTCACGAAGTAGCATAATTAAATGCTTTAACCCCCCTCTGACAACAAAACATTCAATGCATATGTCATTTCACATTCATTGATGTCACTTAGCATGAGATTCTTTTCAATATTTAATAAAACATTTTCAAATTTGATTGATATCTTCTGTGCACAGAGAGAGAGACTGTCAAAAATTACAATAAACCGAAACAACCGAAATTCCCCACACCGCAGCCGCTCCATTTCCTACAATGCAAGACAATCATGCTGAGTGAAAATGTATGCCGAATGAGTAAGTAGATTCGAAAGACTTCAATCGAACAAACGAACAAACGAAAGAACAAACAAAAAAAAAAGTTCAAAAAAACAAGCACAATGAAAAGAAAAATTGAGTTCACAAACGATACTTATCATTTTCCATCGCACGCCATGTCGTATTCTATACCCATCCGAATGCCTTTGCACGTTACTCATACGACGGTGCTGCTGCATTCAATCTGATTGCGGAAGCTGATACAGTCACACTTAGAGATGGAGACAAGAATGAAATCAAAAATACTATAAAACAAGCAAAAAGAAATCCTCTTCCTAGTGTGGGCAGAACAAAATAAAAGAAGAGCACAAAAAACGAAACAGAAACAGAAGAAAACGACGATGGAGATGGAAATGGAAATGGGGAGAAAAAAGAACTTTTGATTTTTCCCAAAAGACATAATCGACAAAATGGAATTGTGCTGGGAATAATATATCAAATCTCAAATGCTATCATACCCATGCACATGGGTGAACACACAAACCCCGATGGAGTCCAATTGGGTAAAAAGGGAAAACGAAGAAGTCCAAACTATTTCATTCGACACATTATGTGTTGGGGTTATGGTCAGCGGCATGATTCCTTTCGTTTCGATTCGATTGGAAAAGGATTGTGGCATGCATTGATTGAGTGATACTGCTGCTTTAATACACTTCAGCTGGAATTTGCTTTTCGCTTGCACTTTGGAGCAACAGAACGTTTCCAATTTGGGGTTTTTTCCTCCTTTTTTTCCTTTTCTGGCAAATTTTTCATTGCCGGTCGTAGAGCTTTGTTCACGTCAATTGGATGGGTTTTGAGTGAGTGTGTGTGAGAATGTATATTTGTACGTGAGTCGAGCCATTGCCTAAAGCACTATTTGCTGCAAATGCTTTATGAGATTAAAATTTTGAGCAAAGTTCTGATTCGAATCACTTCCAAAGGGCAATAATCGAATGTTTTGAATTTTTTAAACATTATTACATACATAACTTTATTGAAGTGCCATGAGGGAGCACGATTACAAGTAAAAGGACATTCGTTCGCTGTTTGTGGAAAGTTTTACTTGGCCTAAAGACACAAATTCGTCCACGAGGCGATGATCATCATTCATAAATCTTTGCGTAAATAATGTTGAATGTCACTGCATGTATAGCTTCAAGCATAAATCTTTTGTGAATTATGTCCTTTATGATAAATGAATTGTTAAATTAGCGAACAATCTTTTTTTTTTTTTTTTGTCTAGCATGTTATCGAAATATGTTCCTTTTTGTATTTCTTTTCAATGTATGTATGTGTTGCCGCAACTTCTGGCAGAAACCTTCCATCTAATCTTAGCCCTTTTTCAGATTGTGCTTATTAGCGAAAGTTTCTCCGTGCCGCTGAGTTTACCCTTTGATCTACAGTTTATATCTCATTTCCCCTTTGAAAACAATCCCTATCGATAATTGGAAGATCAAAATTCATTTGACTTTCATCCAAGGCCCATTTTAATCGACATTCATCTCTTCACACTCAATTCAGCATTAGCACAAGCACAAGCACAGTTCATCGTAACGACCGATTCCTGACGAACGTTTTATTTTAATTTACATCAAGTATAAAACTGTCAGCACCCAAAGTGCAGATCACGGAGCGTCGACATCAGATTTAGAAGCAAAAAAAAAAGGAGAAACGAGTAAAGATGAAAAAACAACAGAAGAGAGCGTAAAACGCAGAGAGACAAATGTCAACACAATGTCTATGGGTTAGAAATTATGTGCGTCATTGTATTTTCATCACGCAGAAGTCAAGCTATCAGAGTCTATACTGTTGCTGACAGTCAGTTTGATGAGGACAACAGCAAAAGGAGCATCGTCAACAGCAGCAGCAGCATGAGCATCAGTGATATCAGCAGCCGCATCACTAACCGAAATGCGCGTTCGTATTTATAACGAAATGCTCAATTTAAATTCCCATCAATCTTGGGTGAACACAGTTTTAATGCTGATGCCCCAACTCTTTGTCTTTGTGCGTGTGCGTGTGTGTGTTTAAGTGTTGGCGTGTGTGTGTGCTGTGGGTATGTCCTTACAATATATTCCGGAAACACAAACATCCTGCCATGTACTCATTCGAACAGTGTTGCATTGTAGCCGCGATTGTATGCGGTATGAAGCGACAAAACGAGCTGAAGCTAAAGCTTATTGAGCGTTAAATTGAAAAATTCCTTATTCCAAAAAATAAAAAATACTTAAAAATTCTAATCTAAAAAAAAAACAAAAAAAAAAAACGAAAAGCCAAAACGGAAACAAAAATAAAAATATAAGAAAAGAGAGAAAAAATACTGCTAAAGACGAACGTTTAAATGAAAAATGACGATGCTGTGTGAAAGGGACGAGTTTGAAGTATTTAATAAATTGAGAAAGTTTGAACTGCTCAATTTATACAAATTTGATTAAATTGAAATTATGTTGACCACTTTAATTACAGTAATGGACAATTTAATTACAATCATGCCGTTTTAGTAAGCATTTGAATAAGGTTTTCATATACTTGGATTAAAATTGCTTTCATCCCCTTTTTTTTGTACACACTTAGAAAATTATAATTTTGCCATTTATCCATTGATTTTGAAAACTAATATTTCATTTTATTGGTTAAGGATCCACATTTAAATAAAAAATAAAAATAAAACCATTTTGATCGTGATCGATTTTTTAGATGCCGATAAATGAAGAATTCGACTAACTTTTTCCCAAAAATATGTGTTTCTTTTTTTAGCTTTTAAGGTCTACAGAATTCTTATTTTCTTGACCGATCTTAAAACTATTCAAGAAAAAGTGTTAGAGCGCTTTATTTTCTTTAATTTGAAGGATAATATCCTTAAATCGGATGTTTCATTGTCGAGTTCTGCTCGAAAAAACTGCAATACCCCGGCCTACTACAAATTTTTTCATCAAAAATCAATATATGAAAAACCCTTCCAGAAAGATTGTCGTAAATATGATTTTTGTGCTTAGAAGATGTTCAGAAAAAACAAAAAATAATTATTTCTGAACTAGTGTTATTTACAAAGGTTCCAGAGCTGCCATATTTCCTGCTTGTTTTCCATAAATCTTAATGTGTCAATTCAGATTTTTTTACGAATTCTGAGAAATCACTTTTATCCCTTTTTTCCCTCATCAATATTGCAAATAATGGAAAATTTATAATTTTTTATATACGTTATATGTACTTCAGTTGAAACCACCTTCTCCTCCTCTTCTCCCATAATAACACCGACCGTTTTTTTTTTTTTTTACTATAAAATTACTCAGCAAAAGTGTGATAAAAATGTCGGAAAATGAAAAATAAGGTCATAAAAGGAACAATTTTTTGTGAATATATGGTACCAATGTGGCTCTGGGATAGCATACGGGATGCGTGCTATGCTCTTGATCCCGCGGTCCGAGGTCCGATTCCCGACATAAGCGAAACGGAGTGTAATGTTCCAAGCCTTGCACTGGTTTTTCAAAAATCGCAATTTAGGGGAACACGACAAAAAAAAGACACACACACAGAAAAACCTCTCGTGGTATCACAATGGACCGGTAAACGGCCTAAGTGGCAGCCACTTTGATACATACATACAACATACATAGATGGAACCAATGTACATATTTGGAAAAGGCGGTATTTGGGGAAAGGCTGCATTTGATATCCACGAAAATCTATTAAAATTTTGTCCAAGATTTTTATAAAATCACCAATCAAAACCCCACAAGCATCAGGGTCCTTCGCTCAAAAACGGGAACCGAAGAAAATCAGAAAAAAAACAACGTGTCGGAAGTTAACCTCATAGCTTACGGTAATCTTCCACAGTCAAGGGCATCCCTTAATGTGGGAGAAATTTCCAGAAGGAATACAAAATAAATTGAAAAAAAAAACCGTGCAAAAATACACCTAAAGTACTCTATGAAATCATAAAAGAAAATCATATTAATGTAATCGTTAAATCGTCACAATCGTGATCAAAATTCATATAGTCGTTATACATATTTAATTAAATATATCGTCCTTTAAAAAAAAAAGCGCCTTCCCTCACAAAACGCCGATTAACTGTACGAACACGGCTGCAGGCGACCACAGCTCGAGTGGAAAATTTCCCAAATATCACGCGTGAAAGGCGCGCGTTCATATGGAAATGTGAAAAGCTCTCGAAGACCGAAAACCGAAGCGTGTCGAGAGTGCTAAAAACTTTAATTTATTGCCCAGCAGCGGTATGACTGCAACTGAGATCGCGCGCGCTGTTGGGTAAAAAAGGGGTTCAAACGCCAGACATGCAGCGTCCTGCGCCAATGCTGTCAAGGATATTGTAGAGTGTAAGCGGGAATTCTGTGATTTTTATTTTTGGTTGAATTTTTTTTTGTTTCCTTTTTTTTGGCTATGTTTTTCTTGGTTTAACGGATGACATGTTTACTTATGCATAAAGATTTCTATCCTTAAACATGGATAGACGAAATTATCATTTTTCTTGTTTAGCAGTGTTTTCTTTGCTGTATCGAAAGAAGAAGGGAAACAGTTTTTAATGCTCTGCGTTCTCGTCTGTGCGTTCTGCACGAAAAAGATTAGAAATTTTTTCGTTTCGTTGGTATGCATTTTAAAGATACGCGCGCCGAAGTGTATGCAACAATTTCGTTTTAGCAATAATGGGAAGTCGAACAGGGGGAAAAGAAGACTAGAAAAGCTAAGATAGAGCAGGTTAAAGAGGTAAGTCGCATGGGATAAAAAAAAATTTTAAGCATAATAATGCAGTCGAGCACAGGACGAAGGTATTGATCACTCTCGAATATTGAACTCCGAAGGACTAAGGACATATGAAAACCAAATGAAATAAATTTTAATTGAGTTTAAAAGGAAAAACAGGAAAAAAACAAACAGTCCAATCTGTTCTTGTTACTCAAACGCTCAGTGTCCTGCAATATTGTTTCTGTCATAGCCTAAAAAATTCCATTGTTATGGGATCTTAAACTATTTTTCGATGGCGAAAATCGGGCTCACGGAACTCTATTAGAAAGATGACCCAGCAGGCATTTTAGCTGCAAAAAAGCTCAATATGAGCTATTTATGATTTAAAAACTTTTTGTTTGAAGTCCAAAATAGCGCTATGTTAGATAAATATGAGGTATATATGAGTTATTTGGAGCACCTTTCGAAGCTCATTATGAGCTTAAATATGAGATAAATTAATAAGCTCATAGATATATCACATTTACTTCATTTTTAGCTCATTTTCTTTGACAGGTCCAGTAAGAAAGAAAAGAAATGTTCATATTTGATTCGATTCGCCATGCAGGCAAACTAAAAATAAAATATTTTTTTTACGCATTGAATTATTTTCAAGAAAAAAGGCGCTTAATTTGCCCCAAATTTGAGACCCTATGCTAACGATGGTGTTGGAGGGAATCCATTCGCTACGTTAGCTTAACCTACGGGAAGAAGCAGAGAGACAGTAAATCTTACGGATTATTTAGTGCTTCTTATATTTACCAAAAGCGTTTTCCGAGATTTGAACATCTTACCTCTGAAACATGGAGCCAACACTCTACCCTCTACCTCCTCAGCCAATGATACTCCTTTGTATGTTTTGTTAAAAAGCGTATATAAATTTAAAACGTGAGGTTAATATGAAAGCGCACTGTGACTAATTTTTGAATATGCTCTACTAGAAGGCTTTGGACCTTTTATCAGTTCATAAATTAGAAAATTTCATTTCAGTCAGTATTAGCTCACAAATACGTCATTTTTTGCTCAAAAAAAAACATAAGGATTGATGTCATTTTGAGCTCATTATTAGATCACAACGAGTTTGATTTTTGGTTTTCAATTTCAATCTCATATTTAGCTCTTCTTAATCTCATTTTGAGCTACAATAGAAATTTTCAATTTTGTCAGCTCATTTTGCCTGCTGGGAAGGGAAGGTAAAACGTTGTCTTAAAATTAAAATATCTCACCAATTAGGTGAGAGAAAAAATAGAATCGGTCCTCTTAAGTCAAGCATACATTTTTTTGCTGAAAATGTGTCCTCAAAGGTAGATGCGTTTTTCGGGAAAAGAATACAGAGGCTTTAACATTCCTTCCTCCTTAATACTGAGTTAAGGTTAAAACAAAGTCCTTTCAACCCCGTTTGTTTAAACATGAAGCACATTCTAATTGATCCCTGAAAAATTTCTATGCTAGTGCGGTAAGATGTTTTGAAAATGATCGAAACAATGTAAACCTAAGAATAGTTGATAAGACATTTTTCAAAAAATACCAGCAATTTTGTTTTTCATTATAAAAAAATATTTGGATATCTAAAGTCGATTAGAAAATTCATCAAATTGCAAGTGACTTACCCCGCTCCTCATCCACTGCCATAGTTTGTTGTAAAAATTTCCACGCTTCGTAGCTATTACAATTGTCCTTGGAATGCCAGCTCAAAAGCAAATGATCCATTTTGTCCGATGAACATTTTTTTACTAGCATTTACAACTTTTTTGCTATCGCATGCAATTCGATTTTTTATATTTTCAATTTTCTCATTTTCTCTATACTCATGCAATTTTCACATTTTCCTTGTCGACGAAAGCCAGCGCATAAGCGTATAGAAAGAAAAATGGTTGTTATTGCCAAAGGTTAATCTTGACATAACAGCAAATGTTTGTTGTTATCCTTGGTGGGAAGGAATTGAGTTGGTGCGATGACGTCAAACGCTGCTCACGACATTTTTCAATTATGAGGTCATAAAGTCATTTGTAAGTGTTTGGCATTTGGACTTTATTGCTGCTTCCCCATCAGCAGGTCAGACCAACGAAGTGGCTGAAAGGAAAACAAAAATTTATATCCGTCTTTAATGGAAAAATATCTTTTATTGGCACTATTATTTTTATGTTTATATACTTATATTTTTATACTATATCTATAGATCAAACAAATACAGAGGGTGGCGGAAATTCTCAAATTAGATATCGATTAAATCGAATTTACAGTGCGAAGAAAATGTCAATAAAGCTCTCAAAAGTAAAAAAGAAAAACACAACTACAAACGTTTTTGAACTCAGTATCGGATTCAGTGTCATTATCCGAGTCACAATGTTTTCATGTAAAATAGCCTTTGCTACTGATGCACTACTCGACAACATGCCCAAATGCTATTTAAAAATCATCAAAAAAATTGAATAAAGCTTATAAAACTAGTTAACACTGTTCCAAAGTCTATTTTAACATGCTAGATATGTATTAAGAATGAAAAATTTTGACGTTCCACTGATTGGAAGCAGTGGTCCACTCAAGGTGAATCATATGATTTCAATTGAGCCACCAAAGCTTTTTTCCACATCATTTTGAACTATCAAGTTCAATGCACAAACTAACAAGAAATATAGTGGAAAGTGTTCGAATTCTGACCCTTTAAGAAATTTGAACCCCAAATATGAACCCCATGTCTTGTTTTAAAACCAGAAAAAATGCTGTACCCAAATCATTTCTAATTGTATTCAGGAATATACGAAGTTTATTCTTGCGAAGAAAATAGATTAATAACGCTTAAGAATTCGGTTTTTGGAAATTAGCTTTTTTTTGAATTAGTATGAAAACCGGGGAGATCAAATTTTTCCACACGGTTGACTTTCTATTATTTTTCCTTAAAAACCCCTAAACACTATTATCATACACCTTCAATATTATGAGTGAAATCCTAATCAGGATAAATGACCGATTTTTTCTAAAACATAAAAGTTATAATTTTTAGATACAAATTTTAAATTTATAAATTTTTAATTTTACCTATGAATTAAAAATTTGGCAAAATTTGCTTACACATCAGCAGCATAATATGTGTTTTACTGGTTGGTAAAAATCGTCAAAAGCCTTTGAATTCTCATATTACAGCTGGGGTCATATTTAGACACGAGTCAGATTTATCCCACTTCTTACGTTTAACAAGTCCTTTTTCACACTATTTGGAGCAGGCACGAAGATGCACAATGTTATAAAAAGCAAATTGTTTTCACTTTTTTTGTTTTAAGCGCTCGCTTGTAAACAAAAACACGTGTGCTCTGCTGGAATCTTTATAACTTACTGTTACTAGACTGAAGTTGGCTGTAATATTAGTTTGACATTCCAACTGCCACAACATAGTAAACATTCAAGTGGTCCAGTCGAAGTGACAGTCCACTTGAGGCGACCTTACCCTACACATTTAAATCGTGGGCTTGAAAGTGGATGAATCGCGCACTTTTTAGTATCTATACTTGGGTCCGACGTTCGACCGCCAACAAATGCACGAACAGACAGACGAACATGTCCAAATCGACTCAGGTTTCGATTCTGAGGTTATACCTGCGCAGCTTCATACAAGATGTAACAAGATCCACACAAAACTAATATTCCCAGCTTCATATTGTAATGATTCGCCTTTCCGCTTAACAACTGCTGTCAATGCACACGTGACCAAGATAATAGGCTTAAAAGCACTACTATCTGCTTTATATTTCTGTGACTACAATTTTTCAAATTTAATCCTCAATTACCTTTCTCAATTAATACCAATCCTTATATATGCGTATTCGCAAAAGAAAAAAAAATCGATTTTAAAATATCGAAACGTTCGGTAGGTATGTTATATCGAAATATCGCCAACAGACCCAATTTTCCCTACATTTCTAGCATCAGATCCATTCGCCTGTGAAATCCATTTAATTCCATTCACTTTAACTAATTTAACGCCATATTCAATTTGCGTTCTCGTCATCGTCCTGATCATTTATTATTCACAACATGTAAAATCAATGATTTCTCTGTGTGGTGAGCATAGCTTCTGGCCATTTGCCACAAAAATAAAATAAAAAACGCCAAAAAAAAAAAATCGAGCCTGCTCCACATTGAAAGGAATAAAAAATTGCACGTGACCAGAACATTGCCACCTCGAACACGAACATGAACACGACCAGAGAGCAAGCCGAGCCGAGCATGAAAGGCGATGACGTATGCTTAATTTTGGCACCGGCATTATTTATTAGATACGCTCTCCCAAAAGAGAACAAAAGCAGAAAGGACCAGCAGGACCAATAACACGGAGCGGATGCAATGAATAGCGGATTCGGTATTTAATTTGTGGGTGAAAAACTGTTGAGCAAACAAATTGAATATCGGATCAAACGGTATGTCCGTCTGTACACTACATAAATATTTACATGACGCTCTCAACATGATAGCAATGAGAGCAGATTGAACGTACGACATTGCGAAGCGAGCTTGAAATTCGAGCCGAATGCGGATGACAATAGACTATGGACTCCGAGACAGATTTGCATATTCCGCAATGAATAAAACTTGAGTTTGAAAAAGGAGAAAAGAAGAACAAAACACCAAAAAAAAAAAAGAAAATTTTCTACAAAAAAGATTTTTTTTTTTTAACTTTTTCTTTTGAAAGCACTTCTTTCGTTTGGGTCGTTCAAAAAAAGGAGACAGGCAATTAGCATAGTTTTTGTAAGCATCTTTATTGCATAAGCCGATTTGCGTACCATGTGAGCTTGTCTAGTTTTGGTTTTCCCAGCTGCAATTGCTGCTCTTCGTTGTCTTATTGTACAAGGAAAATGACATGAGGGAACTGATTTTGGAGCAACAAGATTTCAGAAGCTTATAACAGTAAAGTCTTCTAGTGCAGACCATAATTGATTGTAAAGAAAATGCAAGCAACCATTTTATTGAGCCTTCACTGTAGTACCTACAATTCTAACAAGGCCTGAACTAAACTGGAACAGGAAAATCTTCTAAGTCCTGTCGGATCTAATGTGGCAATGTGTCGCATAAAAGCGTGTAGCCGACTGCGGCTCCTGAAAGGGATTTTAAAGTTTTGTTGATTTTTAGATAGGCACTACTTGAAAGCCCTGTAAAAAACAATTTTTAGGTTCCTATTGTCCAGTGTTCTTCAAATAGTCTTAAAAATCCTTTTGAGTAAAGTCTAGGTTAGACGATATGGCTACGAATAAAATTCGGATTAAAATGTGCTTAATTCCATAGTTCCCCATGTTAACTGCCGAGCCCACAGTTTTTGGGCTCACTATGTGGACCGTTTACTTTGAAAATGGTGTAACTAAATTTTTCAAATTCAAGATATTAAACGGTCTACATATCAGTACATAGATTAAAAATCTAGTTACATTGTGCCGTGTTTTACAAGACTCAAACGCAAAAGGAGCCGAAAAAAATTCAATTTCGCCGACCCGTGTTATTATTATTATAATTAGTAATAATTCAATAAGTCAATAATAATTTACAGTGGTGCTAAAAAGCAAAATTTCAGTACGGACAAGCACAAATTCCTCGAACACTGCAGTTGGGTTTACGGCCAAGTCTAAATTCCCCATTGTTGTCTATGCAAAATTTAGTACAACCAATGTCCTTCGTTCCTCGGCAGAGATTTCCTTGGGCTGCAGCTGGGCTCGTGCAGAAACCCAACAAAGCAAGAAGGACAACGACGAATACAGCAACGAATTTCATATTTGAGGTAATAACTTGAAGCTTCAAACTTGAATTAAACTGTGAGCACCAATGGAACTGCTTCTTATTTATATATACCACAAGATTGTTTTTCACTGAAGAGAAACTAAATTTTTTTTCTAATTTGGAGCGTGAAGTTAACTTAATATTAGTGCAGGTGTTTTAACGTTTAAATAATGTGTCAAGTATATAAATAAAGGTTTTTTTTTAAATATTAAACGATATATAAGAAATATTTAATTAATACCGAATATGAATGCGAGCTCTTTAAGTCAACACATAACGTAGTGAGTTTGACGAATGTCGGCGAGGAGAGGTAAGCGAAGTTAATTTTGTTCAGGTTCTTTCAGCGCTTGGTCTGAAGCAGGGGTTTCACGGATGTGGGTTTTTTGACATCCGCGGATGCAGATGCGGATTTTAAAAACTGACATGGAAACTTTGTTTGGAAATTCTCAAATTATCTGGCAAGCAGGCCGGATGCAAATTGTTTCGCATTGGTTATAAAATGATCCTTTAGTCAAATGAAAAATCACTTTCCACATCAACAAGAGGTTTTCCTGCACATAAATTTATTTCAATCAATAAACATAACATTCGCGCCAATCGTTTGAGTTTATAAACATGTTAACACGCTTACTCAACTCTACGAATTTCGGGTATTTCCTTTGTATAAACAATTGACATTCGCATTACAAAGACTATAAAGATCGCTAAAACCAGACACGTCAAGACCACACTTCGGTGTATTACAACAGCGTCCATTTTTGGTTTTTCCTAAAGAAAGAAGTGCGCAAAGAAGAATATCAAAAATCTTTTAAAAAAGTTGAAGTAATCAAATAAATCTTATGTTTCTGTAAACTAATGAACTTGACAGGACAAGAAATGTTATACAACCAATGTTGTTAATATTCGTAGACATTTTTAAAGCTCGAATAGATTCTTACTTTCCAGAGGAACGATTGCCGATCTTCTTAAGCTCATTTCACTGGCAAAAGCTCGACTTTTAACTTTTAAATTTATGATAAATAACCGGAAATTTTTTTTTCATGGTAAATGGTTTCATTAACCCTTTATTGCATAATAAATGGTTTAAGGACTCAAAAATAATGATATACCGCTTTCCATCATCAAATAACCTGTTTTTGCTTGTTTTTTTTTTTTGTCAGAAAGCATATATGGGTTCGTAAGCGGTAAAGGGTTAAATCCTTTTTTGTACGACGGAGGACAAAACAACTTGCGTCGACACTGAAAAGTACGCTTATATACATCTGAATTAGAAAACAAGCAGTTTAGCGATGTAGAATTGAACCCATTTTGGAACAATGGCTCCGATTAAATCCGTTTGAATAATAGTCAAAGCAGCTTCAAATTGATTCGATCACTCTGTAACTCCTCTCCCATAGAACCAACGAAAGAGTTAAAACCAAAACCATCCCTCAAAAAGTGAATAAAATTATTATTTAATGCATTTTGAAGATACTTTATTATATTTGAGGAAATAACATCCCATCCATTCAAACTAATCGAAAACGTTGTGACGGTCCACCTCTTCTTTCCGTATTGATGCTCTCAGTATTGCCACGACAATTATAAGACAGATCAATATTCCGATCACTGAATAACGGAAAGTGTCTGAAACAGCCATAGCAGCAGATAAGTATCTTAAAAATTATTTATTTTTATGTGCTTTTTTTTTTTTTGACAGATTTCTCTTTGACAGATTTTTAAGTTTTTCGATTTTACTATATTAAAATTGAATAGGTATCTATCAAGGTGTATTTAAAAATGTGGAAGCGTATTGACGTGATAACGTCTATTAAATCGATGATAGGACACTCAAATAGCGAGAATCTTCTAACGGCGAATAAAATTAGCTGTTTTTGAGAAACTTTTTGACCGATTTCAAAAGATAGAATGTGATTTAATTGCAATTTCAGATCGGCAGCTCATTTTTACATAAAGTTCGGTCAGAAAGGGTTAAGGCTTAACTAAAAAAAAAATTGCATTAAAAACTTTAATAATTTTCATGATCTTCTAGGATTCAAATGAACAGCGCAAAGTTGTTGTTGTTGTTGTTTTTAGAGCTCTATAACGTCATTTTGAAAATAGCTTCAATCTCTCAGCTGAAATATGGCCCAAATATTTTATGTTAATACGTTTTTAAAAGTGCATATAAATATTTCAGAAATTCGAAGCTCGACACATTAGGAAAACACTGAGAATCGTACAAATCCATGGAATAACATTTGAAATCATTCGAACACGATTTTACATAATCCAAAAGGATGCCAAGGACTTCGTATGCGAACAACAATCACAATGATGCTATGTGATTCCAACTTTGACTGCTGCGACATGTCATTGTGTCACATGACAACGCGTTCCATGACTTCTTCGAATTCGCAATCGCACAGTCTCCCGCGTACATACTAAGATACACACATCCACATACATACATACATCGAACAACTCCTCATCTTGTAGCACACAGAAATATTAACCATCAACATTTTTATTTTCATTTCCTTCTCCTTTCAATTCCTTTTCAACATCGGCACCAACCGAGCGGGCTGCGGCGGCACATATCAGTTCTCACACAGTGCGTCACAGCGCCTCGTGCCCCTGTTGATCCGCAGTTTTCGCATTTGATTTCGTCACGATAAAGAACAAAAAACAACAACAACAAAAACACAAACAAACAAAACCGAACAAAAAAGTTCAAAGTTGAATTTGGCTTTTGGGAAAAGTCGCATCGCCTTTTACCCTCAGATGCCCCATGGCGGGCGGCAGTAGTCAGATTCGAATTTAAGCCGGCAGGAGCTTTGTGTCTGCTTGTGTTTGCATTTGATATCGAGCGTATGGGGAGAACAACGGGACCGACCGCCCAACCGAACGAGCATCGCCATCACCCGTGACACTCGTGACAATTTACGGGGGAATGCAATAAAAATAAACCGATTCTCTTCACTCTTTCGCCTTACTTTTTTCAGATATTTTTTTCCAATTTTTCTCCGTTTTTTTTTTCTTTTGTGCAAGTTTAAAGGTTTTGTTCTCGTTATCCTTTTTTTTTTTGTTTTTTGAACCAACGAAATATTTCCATCAAAGTGAAGATGGCAAAAAGAAAGAAGGAAAAAATGTTGCAATGAGGAGCAACTGGAGCCGAGCATGAGACATAAGGACGAACTGAACTGAACTGAAAATTCAGTTTATCCTGTCACATGGAGCGAGTAATAAACTTCGAACCCCCTCGACGCTCTCCTTGGTGTTTTTTTTTTATTTTTATTTTTTTTTCAATCTTTTTTTTTTACTATTGTATATATTTTGAATGTGCGTTGTGTGTATATAAAATACTTTGCTGCATGTCATCATGATGTAAGAAAGTCGAAAAGGCATTAAGTGACTTCAGAAGACAAGTGCTGAAAGGATTTGTGAGCACGAAATTGGGAAACAATTGCAAAATTGTTCGTTTACGAATCGTTTGCGCGTTTAAGTTAATTTCAAAAAAAAAATTGAAATTAGAGGGGAAATAAGTTAACCTTATCTGACCTAATGGATCCTGTTCTGTTGTTTGAGACTAAAGTAAAGTCAGAAAGCTATTTTCGTCAAGTACAATTTCACTCAATATGATCAGTTCTCTTCTGATCATGGCAGTGTTCGATTGTTTTTCTTTTCATTTTATATTGTGAGGACCTATCGGGATGCGAATGGATATTAGGGTGTCCCAAAAAAAAAATTTGTTTCTTCAACGCGCTTTCTCGAAGATAGCTCAACTCCTTCGATAAAAAAAACTGTATACGGCTGTATTTATATACTAGCAGATCCCGCGAACTTTGTCCCGCCTCCGAAGAGAAGAACGTGTCCAAAATCAATAGGTAAGAGTTTTCAGAAACTGAAGTTAACTGCACCTCTCCCCCGCTCTCGCCCTCACCCATGCCATCGCTCATCCTTTCTTCCATTCTCGCCCTCCCTCTTTATCCCTCTCTAACCGTCTCACCTCACAAAGTACAGTAGACTCTCGTTAATTCAAAAACTCGATAATTCGTAATATTTTAAGAGTCCCTCGAGTTTCGAATTAACGAGAGTCGACTGCAGTTCATTAATTTGTAAAATGAGACGTATACGTAATGCAAATGCCTTGAAAACATTTCTCATACGTCAAGTACACAAACTTTTAACTCCCGGTTTACGCCTTGTGGTTGGAGTTTCGTGAAATCCGTTCTTAGCGGATGTCTACACATGTCTTTAAGGAACACATCCCAGCGGGAAATAATCTCCTGCATGACAATGTCATCAGTGATGTCATCGATGACATATAGGTGGCATTGTCATGTGTGACATCTTGGAGGAAATGTCATCGGGGAGGTATGCTGTTCATGTGCTTGACTCTCATTGGCTACTGAAATTTAAATAAGTTTTTAGCGTCAGTTCAGCGTTAGCATGAAGTGGCGTAGATAAATTGACATTTAGAGAGAAAAGAGCAATGTGCTGCTCTCAAATGCTTTTTTCGCCATCGCATCCCCTAGCTTGACCAGTGACATTTTCTAATCTTCCGGTGATAATGTCACCGCTGAAGTCCCTGTCAGCTCCTGTGTAAAGGTCATACAAAGTGTCACTGGAAATAGCATGCATTCCGGCTCCGAAGTCACTAGGACATCATCGGGAATGTCCGCGGGACACTTCCCGCTGGGATGTGCCAAATATCAACATTGTAGGTACATATGTTGGTTTTTGAGTTTCGTGATAATCAGTGAGTGGTATTTCGCTTTTATATAAATGCATTTTGTATGGTCTATCTCTACTAGTTCTGGGTGTTACACACGCACGCACAAACGCAATATACCCTCGTTTTCTTTTAAAACGATTTGTTAAAAAAAATCACTTTTAATTTTTTCAAATGATTTTTGTTTAAAAATTAAGTCGAAAAAATTTCCGTCAAAATGGAAAAAATCGTTCAATCTGGCATCACTGGTCGCGTGTTCGTATTTTGGAGAGTTCACTGTGTCTAATTTCTATGTGGCTGTTTGGATTCATTGGCACAAACCTACTCTCATGGTTTCGATGGAAGAATTCGTGATAATTACGACAATTAAAAGAGGAAAAAATATGTCTGGACGGCGAACTCATTTCAATTTTACGTAAAAAAAAAATGTTTTCGAAAAAATGGACTTCCATTTTTACCCTCGAATCACTCTATCAGCTGTCGAACTGAGCTAATGAAGTGCGACTTTGGCCGTTGAAGAGAAAAGTGCATCGTAATTAATTCTGACGAAACTTAAACGAAGTCAACGCAAAGGCTAATTGCCAAAGCACGCGTTCAAAATGGCTACGAAAACTTGTTAAAACATGAGCCGCATAAATTTCCTCTCAAAGGCTTTTGCTTTTGCTTCATTTCGTATGCAAAGAAAGTGCTAATTGCGACGCGTAATAACAAGAGACGCCATGCCGCGCCCGATTCTGAGTTGAGGACGAAAAAAATAATAACAAAAAAAATTATAAAAAAATTATTTAAATAAAAAATATTTACGGCAATACCCTTCAAAGTGGATCTGCGACAGCAGCAGAACAAATTTCCCAAACACTCGCACACACAAAAGGGTTAATTGAAAATTTAGACATTAATTTGCGAAAGCATTTCTCAGGCTCTCACGTTCACGCATTGAAGGAGCGCGATGAAATTTCTAGCGAAATCGTTTAGGCTTACACATCCTAATTTGCTATGCAAAAGCATTCACTACGAGAGCAAGGAAATCTTCAAATGCGCTTGTGAGTTAATATGCATCACCTTTAGACACTCCACCACCTTTTGCGTCTCGCAAGCCAAAAGGCCAAAGTCATCCTGCCTCATTTCGACACATAAATTTAAGAACGCGTGAACATGTATTTTCTTATTAACTCAAGTGCGATGTGCGTCGTTCGTCGTCGGTCGTCGTTCTTCTTCGTTCAACCGATTGCGATGCTCGAATGAATGGAGCGCTTCAATTTTTCAACACCTGCTTCTGCCGGCGTATGTAATAAACGTTTCCTATGCTACAAGTACGTATCCTTGAGCTGAACCGCGCACATTCTACATAGCTTCCCCCTTTGGCTTTATTAAGCAATTTACAAGATACTTAGAGCTAAGAATAATGTGCAACAATTTCGGCGCGAAGGCATTTTAGTTGCTCTGCTGTTTAATTTCGTAAATGAAGGGAAGAATTGGTGCTTCTAAATGGGTTTCATTTTGGGGCTCATACAAGTGTAAAACGATTTTCGGGTTACTAAAAAAGGAAAACTTTTCATCTTAGGGGAGCCTTTAACAATGCAATGTTATTACAAATTCAATTGTTTTTCATATACTGCATCGTTCGTTTTGCCCTAAAATTCCCTTACATTGACAGCATGAGAATGAGAGAGAGAAGGGGATAGAAGAATGATTTTCTTTTGAGGCGGACTTAAAAAGGTTTCCGCAACGGGTCCCGACTTTCCTCAGCAATTTTGTCTAAAGCTAACTTGGAGCATTTCTTTGCCGATAGGTATTTTCGCAATTCTCAATGAGACTCCAAAAAAAAAATTTCCCTCGTCCTAAAATGTCCCTCTATTTCACTCGATAGTACAATTTCTTTCTAATGGCCCTAACTCAGATATGAAAGTTAATACTTTAACGTTAAGGGGACCTTCTGGTCTAGAATTTTTTGAAAATCGATTTTTATTTATATATATTTGGGAAGAATATGCTGGCAAAGTTTCGTGAAGATATTGACAATATTTTCTTTGCTACAGCCGTTTTAGTAGGTGGAGACAGCAGGCAGCGCGCTTGATCAAAGCAACTTTGAACGCGTTTATCTCAAAACTACTTTTTTTGAAATGGCGTACATGAAAACAAAAAAAAAAAACCATCGAACCGATTCATCTGAAATTTTTATATTATTCCCAAAAAAAAAAAAAAAATATTTTAAAAAATTTACATAATATTAATCAAAATGAATGTGGCTATCGGGTGAGCTACAACCAAAATTTTATTTCAAGAACTTCATATTTTTTCATTAAAAAATGGTAAAAAAGGACGTTTTTTTGATGTGTTAAATTAAAAATTGCGTCATTTTGTCAATTTTTTTTTTTTTTTTTTTTGTAGCTCACCTGATAGCCGCATTCATTTTGATTAATATTATGTATTTTTTTTTTTTTTGTCAAATAACCCGAACTTACGAAATCGTGTACGCCACGGAGGTACTTTTTAAAAAAGCGTATATTTGCCTCCATTTTTAAAATAGAAAAAAAAAACAATAAAATACAACAACATTTTTTTGGGGATTGTCAATAAATAAAACAGTAGTCCTGCAAACTTAGAAACCAGTTTTTTATTTGCCTTAATACCAAAAAAAAAATCATGAAAATACCCTTAATTTTCGTGCTCTAGACCAGAAGGTCCCCTTAAAGTCAAGTAATTATCCATCAAAATTATGAGTGAAAGACAAGAGTTCCGCTTTCATTCTTTTCATATTTTTTAAAATCTGTCAAAAATTCTACACTTTCGAAGTCGGTGTGCATGGAAACGTAAACTTCAAAAATTCGGATACAACCCTGCGCATTCAATACTCTTCGACTTCTTGCCGTCTGCTTACGCAGCTTTCTGACAAAGGGGCTAGAAACATAGGTTTGATTTACCTTAGTGCTTGCTTAAATGACAAAGTTCAGACTTAGATCCAGTGTGATTGTCACACCTCAGGCCACCAAAAATATCCCTCTTAATAATTTCCCCCCCAAAGCACATCTCATTCCATTACCTTAAGCTAAAGTTTAGTTAAACCCAAGGCAAGCGAATTCGCGCTGTTTTACACAATTGCATTAGATTTCTGCTTGAACTTGCAATTACATTTCGTAAATCCCTTAGTCTATGTCAGTCCAATCAATGCACTCACTCACCTGTCCATCTAACCGCGTGGAAGTTGCAACTTTCGCTACTCTCAACAATGTATGTATGTACGTGTGTACGTATGATTCGCCATCACTGCCGGAACGCCTCTCAATTTATTTGTTGCGCCCGTCAGCGTCCATTAACTGATTTGTGCGCTTCCCGCATGATATATGACGCGTGATGTTTCCAGCGAACGCTCCATTATGATGATGACGATGGTCATATTGATGATGATGGCCATGGTACGCCCGCCATCTATCTGAGTGTGTGTGCCTAAGTGTGCGTGTTTGTGTGAATCGTAGCAATAGGAAATGCACTCATGTTTGGCGGTTAAGAGGAAAACCCCTCCAGTATATGAAAGTATGGGATAGTCATGTGGACGATACGGACTGTTGGCCATTCTTTGCGCTTGAACAATCATTGCAATGTGGCATTGCTGTGCTTTGCGATTGCGAAATTTTGCAATTGTTCATTCAGCGTGCGTATGCGTGTGCGGGTGTGTTGTGTGTGGAATTCAGCACATGCCCGCGAGATCGCAGCTTTTGACTTTGTTATTCTCGTTGAGTACTCTTTTGCAATTGTCAACATTGTTGGAGATCATACTCGAGTGCAAGCATATTTTTGCTTATAAAATCCTTTTAAAACGCAAATCGTAATGCTTGGCTGTGTAAACAGCATCCGATGAAAGAGAGCTTTGATAAAATAAGCATGCTTGACGATCTCTTTTGACACAAAGCCTATGACATTCTGAAGAGTACTTTCACTTTGGCTTTGTCATTGTTGAGCTTATTAAATATTTCGTTGGCCTTTGATTGAATAAATAGAAAATGATTTTATGATTTACATAAGTTTCAATATTTTAATTGCTTTGCTTTTGATTTAGGTTCGATTTTACCAAGCTATTTAAATAAAACTTAAATGAAAATTTACTTTTATGCATAGCTGTGAAGTAATGATTACTAATCGTAGTCATTAGTAATTTGATTACTTTTATTCAAAAGTTGAAGTAATTGATTAAGTACGATTCTTTTCTGTTTGGCCCAATAATCCAAGAATTACGAATACAAATAATCAAATTGGAATCAGGATTACTTGCGATTACGAAAAATAATCAAAAATTATCAAAAAAGTAATCCGACTACTTTTGAAGATTATTTTTGATTATTTTTAGGGTTTTTGTCAGCTCAACTAGGAACTTTCAGAAATTTGCATGTCAGGAATGAACTATGCATACTAGTACTTATACATATGTAAGTCAATACTATTCTTTTTAATGCATATAAAATTCTTGAAATTCGTTACATCTTAAGGAAATGCATGAAATATGTCACACGAAATATTGTAGAAATTTTTCTCAATAATGGAGTAAAAATATTCACGTTAAGATACTAGTGATGTTTACGGAAAATTTATAATCGTGAATTTTTTTTCAGTGACATAATGGAAATAATATTATTATAATAATTGAAGTAAAATATCGTGATTTTTATCAATGTTTAGCCTCAATGAATAGAATTATGTATTCCATACATGAACAATATGTCTTTTACAAAATGTACTAGTTCTTTCTGATACTGCAAAGTACTATTCTTAGAAATATTGTTCAAAATCATTTGTAGTAAACTATTCGCCTTTATTAAAACTAATTTCGGCTGCGCCTCGTTTTACAACATTTACCACTCGTGCAAAAAAAATGCTTGATTTCGACACTTGTTTCGAAAATATCTATTCTTTATATGAAATTTGATAGTTCGTTTCATTTAAGTTCCATTTAATTTGCTTGGTGAAATCGGGCATTAATAAATAAAAATTAAGAACCTCCTTCTATAAGGTCATCGATAGCCCATATGTAAAAACTTTCTCCGTTCCTTTTCCTCTCTTTGAATGTAGTGTAGTGGGAAAGAAAGCGAGAGATACAGAGAGAAAGGCAGAAAGAGAGGGAATGAGAGAGAAAGAAGATAGAAACAGAGAGAAAGAAGAGAAAGAGATAAAGAAAGAGATATAAATAGAGATAAAGAAAGAGAAAGATACAGAAAGATAGAAAAAGAAAGAGGAGGAAAGAAGAAAAGAGAAGAAAGAAGAAAGAGAAGAAGAGAGAGGAAAGAGAGAGAGAAAGAGAGAGAGAAAGAGAAGAAGAGAAGAGAAGAAAGAGAGAGAAAGAGAGAAGAGAAAGAGAGAGAGAGAGAAAGAGAGAGACGAAAGAGAGAGAAAGAGACGGAAAAGAGAGAAAAGAGAGAGAAGAAAGACGGAAAGAGAGAGAAAGAGACGAAAAGAGAGAAAGAGACGGAAAGAGAGAGAAAGAGACGAGAGAGAGAAAGAGACGGAAAGAGAGAGAAAGAGACGGAAAGAGAGAGAAAGAGACGGAAAGAGAGAGAAAAACGGAAAGAGAGAGAAAGAGACGGAAAGAGAGAGAAAGAGACGGAAAGAGAGAAAGAGACGGAAAGAGAGAAAGAGAGACGGAAAGAGAGAGAAAGAGACAGAAAGACAGAAAGAGAGATAAAGAGACAGAAAGAGAGAAACATAAAAAAAGAGAGATAAAGAGACAGAAAAAGAGAAAGAAAGAGATAGATATATAAAGATAGGAAGAGAGAGAAGGAGACAAAAAGATGTTAAACGAAGAGAAAGAAAAGAGAGAAAAAGAGACAGAGAGAGAGGGAGACAGAGCGAGAGAGATAAAGGCCCCTCGTTGCCCCTTCGGAGATCAGCAGACCATCAAGCTTAACTAACAATTTCTATTTAGCATGCGTATAAATTCATATCCTTATATCTAGTTATTTATATAACCATTTTCGTTTCATTTTATGAGGAAAATAATATGTAATCACTGCCCTTTCATCATCGAAAAATAAAAGTGAGAAGAAAGAAAAAAAAAACACTTTCAAAACTCAATCGTTATCGAGGGACAAATCAAATGGAATTGAAAAACGCTTTCCCCGGGACATTAAAACGAGAGAAAAAATATCAAATAGAATGTGCGAATTTTGCCACGATGATGAAAAATGCGATTAGCTAACGACAAGGAGCATTGGAAATAAAAATGAAAGGAAAATGTAAAAAGAACTCTTGAAGAAGTGGGTAGGGTGAGAGCCTTGAAAGGCAAACTGACAAAGTTATTTCAGCTTACACAGCGTAATAGTTGCCAGCAATCGTCAGTCAATCACTTTGCTGTGAGTTGAACGCTGGATGGAAGAGTCAAAAGAGCCAAGGAAACTGAAAACTTATTGCGTCAATAATCGAAGGACACATCCCATCATAGAAATCGAATGTGTGATGAAGAGAAAAGCTTTTTGCCATTGTTAATGTGAAGCGATTCCGAATGATGCGGTGGAATGAAAATATTGATCCTTCATTGAAAGTCCTTCGGAAAATAGCCCTAGGATATGTATAAACGACGCTTTTGTATTTCATATGATTGAAGAATTTTTTGTTTGTTTTTGTTTTATCGATGATAAGGACTTTTTTTCTTCAGTTGATATTTTTTTTATGTTTATGCAATCGAAGTGTGTTATGGTTAAGTTAAAGGAATGCAGTTCAAAATTGGTTATTTTTAGTAGGAGTTTTGAGATGAAATACTTACCCCTTATTCATAATAAAATTTTAACTTTAAACCATTGTTTAAATTCAGTTTTTGTATGAAAATTTGACATTTAAACAATGTTTTAGTTTTAAAATTTGATTATGAGCAAGGAGGTTATTGTTTAGACTCTTCAGAGAATCACAGTTACGTGAAACTTTTCACTGAGTGCGAGGATAACGGACAGATCTTGATAAAGCGAAAGAATCTGTGGATTGCATAATCTTCTAAATAGTTTTTTTTTTTTAATCTTATGCTAAGGTTAGGTTTGATTAGTGTGGTTGCCCCCATGAGGGGTGACACATTTAGGCCTGACATCGGCCCGTTGTGATAACACGAGAGGAGAGAGAGAGTATATTATTTTAAGGGACGCTATACACGTGGTGCTTCCATCACAGTATCAAAAGATACGAAAGGTTCCACTGCGTTCCACAAACGAAAATGTACCCATTTCGCCGCATCAGTGGGCATGGACCGAATCGGCGAACCTGGATCGAGATCCGGTGCTAGCCTCACCTCATAGATACCACAGACGTCACGTTGCTCCCCGAAGGGCCGTACTCAAGCGATCGGCCAGAATACTAAAATGAATTCTAGGGCTCCCGGTGCCCGAGGTTCCATTTTTGCGTCATATATAAAGGTATGAACACAACTATAATTAGTATAGCTGCACCACAACAACACTAATTTCAGGTCGTATGGTTAACATTCCCCAAAAGGTTCCAGCACTTCCAATTTGACCCCATACCCGAATCATGTATTGGTGGACATTTGGCCAAGCCCGTAAATCATCAATGCTTCACCCTGCCGGAACCACGAGAGAAGTTAGACAACACACAAACATCCACAACCGAACTGAGAGTTGAGCCCATAGCCTCTCGCATCCCAATCAAATGCGCCACGGAGGCCGTCAATTTTTATGCTAAACTTTCGAAATATTCTTTTAATATCCTAAATTATGATCAAAGAAACCTTGTAACTAACCATTTCTTATTTTTTTTTTTTTTGTTCTTTTGTTTGCTCAAGCTTAAATCGACACAAAAAGGAGCACTTTTCATTTATGAAAATTCATTTATTTGGCTTGGAATGGCGAAAATTAATATTTTTATTAAAATTACATACCCTTTAAAGGAAGCAACACTTCCTTGTGAATTTTCTCCACAACAAAGAACCGAAAACAAAGCAGTAAAGTGACCCGAATGTCGGTCGAATCCTGCTGACCGCATCATGTTAAAATGAAATCTAAATAATCTGGCTTATTACCCCGGAAAATTGTAGCCGGCGCACTGCAGTAGAATGACCACAACAAGCCGAATAAAGAAAGTCTGACTCTACACATTTTCATCGAAGCAAACATACATAAACATCCTTTGCCATTTTCTTACAGGACATCCGAACACTTTCGTGCACATGCATGAAAATGGAGCAATATTTTGAGAAGCAAACAGAAGAATCAGTTTTCGGTTTCGGCTTTTACCGGGCCAGTGAAAATTTTAATTCAAAATCCAAAGAACTTCGAATTGTGTGTGTGTGTGTGTGCCTTTGGAGAGGGCTTTCTTTGGGCTTTGCTCGCATCACTTTTCCGAAATTTAATTTTTTAAATAAAATTCAAAAAAGACGCCATAGCCAATTTTATGGCAATAACCCTCTCTTGCATAACATCGAATGTCTGAAGGGTTGAAGAGAGGAGACGGCTAACCCGAAACGAGGTTAACAGCAACTGAATAGACATACATATAGGCTTATGCATATGCCGTGTTGGCACTTTCAAAATTACGACAAAAAAGTCCTGTTTGAAGTATGCTAATCCGGGAAATAAGAAGAAGCAGAGCACTACATATAGTCAGTCTGATGGCTAAGCGGGGCAAACATACATGCCTATACACCAATATGAAGGCATTCATGGCAGCCTATAGCGCGGCATGGGAAGGCACTTTTGTTCGAGTGCCTAGCAAAAGCAGAAAGAACCATAGAAAAAAAATTTTTTAAATAAAAAAAAAAATGGCAAAAAAAATGTGAAGTAAAAGCAGGGAAAATATCCTTTAAGCGCGCTCTGTGCTCTGTACGCTCATCCATGGGAAATGGGTTTCATTTTTTTAAAAGCCTCTGCTCGGCACGCTATTCGCATGCATGACCATGAAATGGCAACAAATTCATAAAGAAAGCCACGAGCAGTGCCACAGCAGTGCAATGGCAACATCACTGCCGGCATCATAACCCACGCCGGCTCTGGCCTGCCTTTTTTTTTTTGCCTTCAGCAATTCAGAGGCTCGATCTCAACAAAAGCTGACAACAAAGTCTCGCAAAGTACAATTAATTAGCAGAAATATGTTGCCATTCACTGCTGCGAGTATTTTGAATTTCCGCTTTGTTGGTCGGAAACACTGTTGGTTTATATAGAGAGAATTCGGCGACGGCGACGACGACGGCGGGCAAGCATAGGAAAGCCTTCTTGTCGTCCATGTCCGTGGAACAATTGGCATCGCTACGGTTAGTTGGGAATACTGGCTACGTTTAATTGTTCGCAATGTTGTTGTGGGGATTAAAATCATTTTCTGCGCTTTCGACTTTTATTTCCATTTCATTTCTATTCACATTTTTATTTGTATTTATGCATATTATTTTTCTTTTTCCTCTTTTTCTTCTTTCGGCTCTTTCTCCATCTTTGACCAGTTTTATCCTCTTATTTTCCTTTTTTTCTATACCAAGCCGGATTCGAAGAATTTTCAATACATAGCCCGTTTTTAATGAAGATATTCACCCTCCATTGCAAAGGATATTAAAAGATTTTCTCTTTAATTTTTGTTTTTGTTAGGCTGTCTGATCTGGGTTTTTTTTTTTAGCCTGATCAACTATATCCTTTCCACAGAGTATATATACATAATCAGCCCGTTTCTAAATATTCCCAGGGCACTTTTTCCAGCGGATTTGAAAAAAAATTCTGCCATTCTAAGAACACTGGCAAGGGCATATAAATCAAGCAGGAATCTTAAATGTCTTAAAGCAAAGGTCCTTACTTTCTGTCTTCTTATTGACGCTTAGAACACTTCCTTTTTCCGCGAAGAAAAAGTTCTAGGGAAAAAATTTCCAAAGGATATTCCTTTAGAATAGGGCTAAATGTGAATTTATTCAGGTCCATTTAGTTTACTCATAATCAGGGATGCCCACCACTACATTGAAAGCTTGCGATAGTGTGTGTGCGCATTGCACTGAAGAACGTTTTTCGCCTTTTTCAGTTCTCTCTTTTTGCTTCATCCGACATAGGTCTTGCTCGTTCGCTGCCTGATGTCAGACTAAACAGGTTTCGATTTCTCAGCTTGCTTGTTGCCTTTTGTGTATGTACACAAGCATTTGCTCTCAATGCTCCGAAGCTTGCTCCGCGGGCATCCCTGCTCATAATCCATAAATATATTGGCAAAGATCGATGCCCTAAATAGACGCCCTCATCAAACCAAAAACTTGATTCGTGGAAAATTTCTTAATTAAATTTACATTTGGGGGGCGGCTCTTCTTTAAGTGTGGCCAGTACATTTGATTCGTCCAATAATTGGCATTGCTTTAGTCATGGCTCATAAGAAATCTAATTATTTTTTTAAACCTTAAAGTACCCCTTTATGGAAAAAGTAATTTCAATAGGATCGCTAGCATAGATATCCGAAATATATGTACAGTGGGGCAGCTTCCCTGCTCAAAATGTTACCTGCTCAAGGAGTTTTAGAAAAGTGTCCAGAATTGAAACAAGAGTTCCCAAATAATTTTTCAAAAAATATAAGGAGACTGGTGCTTGCATGAGACACCCACACTATGGACACACGATATAGTCTAAAAATACGCAAAAATCAAACTAATTGTACCTTTCCACTCCCTAACTGAAATTCTGGATACACCCACGGAAATATGTACCTATACGGAAAAGGTTTCTGTTGCTATCTACTAAGGCCTGCTGGTAGACACAGTGATCATTCCTATGTGAGAACATTCATCAACAATAAGCTCACAAAGTCTTTCAAACTCTATTCATTTTGAACTCAGCTATTGGCGAAAGCCCAAAAATTCCTTATCGGAGAAGAAATTTACTATTTACAAGATGCCGTTAAGGAAAATGAAATATATTTCCCGTTATCATATAATATATAAATTATTTTCAAGAATACTACGCATATATAAGTTTTTTCGTCAAATGTACTGCCCAAAACCACAAATAGGTACTGTCCGTCTAGCTTACCTGTTACTCCACTCTCTTGGACGGTGGTGCTTGAACTGATTATCCGAAAACGAAGACGATTGCTCGAATCCGATGCGAAAATGTTCCCCTGCGGATAAATCGTGAGACTCGCACTGCGCATGTCTGGAAATGTACTTTTTACTTTGTTTTTTTTTGTTGTTTTCTTTTTTCTATTTAAGCTGATAAACGGCTTCTTCGCTTGGTGGCCTCCACAGCCAAACACACAACTCATAAACATTTCAAAAATATGTTTTGTTGCTGTTACACCAATAATAGCGGCGCATACGCGTCCCCAACTTTCCAATTTGTGGGTGGTGCTTAATTATTCGTTTGCGGTTAGTAAAGCGCTTATCATTCCAGTTGCTCGAATGCGATAAGGGTGTTTGCTGTGTGCGCGAAGCTCAAAGCATAGACCAACAACCAACTGTTGCGCCCAGCGTATACAGGGTGTGAATAGTGGAAGATTTCATCGCTAAATTACGAATTAAAATGATTTATTCTCTCATAAATTTTGAAGTCACATACACTTTGTTTTTTGTTTTGCTTTTTCAAAATTTCATCGGCTTATGAGTAATTATTAATAGTTGAGTTTGATGGAAAAGTCGACCAGCATATTAATGCCTGGTTTACGAATAGCAATGGCATTTTCATGTGGCAGAACGTCCAATTGTTGCGTTACACCATCAATGGTAAGAGTGGCAGACTTCGGTGCACGCTCAAGGCCAGCAACAACGATGCGTTCAATCCAACTGGCGGACTTGTATTTGGGTTTCCCGATGAATTTGTTAACAATTTGGTTATTTTCGAATTCGAAATTGACATAAATGTAATTTCCATCGCGATACTCGAAGGACTTTTCATCGTCAATGAAGAGTGTACCATTCGCTTTGCCCTGACGGTCCAAACAAATTACCAATGTGTAAGGATCATTTTTCATAAGCGTCGAAGCACGTCGAATACGTTCTTTCTTTGGTATAATGCTTCCACCGCGTTGAAAAACGGGAATCTACGGGGGGGTGGAGAAAAGAGTTATTAACGAAAAAGAAATAGGATAAAACAAAAACTCTAACCTTAAATTCGTTTACAGCTATCGACTCATATCCAGCCTTCTCATATTTTTGGAATGTATCCACATCGTACCACAAATCGGAATTCTTCTTTTCATCGATTAGCGGGAAATATACATCCACTTTATTCACACCCTGATGTACTACTGGACGCACGAGCAATCGATCCTGCACCAAAAATTCATAATCAATGGCGAAAGCCTCCTTGTCGCTGGGATAGTGCGCCAATAATGGACGAATTACTGGACTTCCGTTTCGTTCATGTTCATAGAATGCAGTATACCAAAGCGGGAGGTAAGAGTACCGCTTGCGTATTGCTGCTCTTATAACTTGTTGAGTTCTCTCCGGGAATAGCCATGGTTCGCGACGTTTTGTATCAATATGGGCATGACTGCGATAGAATGGCAAGAACGCGCCGCACTGATACCAACGTTCAATTAATTCTGCATCCGGATTGCCAAAGAAGCCGCCAATATCAGCACCGCAAAATGAAAAACCAGCAACAGCTTCCGATAGACACATTTTTGTAGAATGTTGCAGATGAGTCCAATCGGCTTTGTTGTCGCCCGTCCATATTGCAGCATATCGCTGCGAGCCAGCGAAATGAGCACGAGTGAGTACGAATGGACGTTGCTTTGGATCGCGTTTCATAAGACCATCAAAGGTTCCCATTATCTGCATATGTCCATAAATATTGTGCACATCACGGTGCTCCCAGTTGCCAAAATGAATAAGATCCTTTAGCATTGTTACTTCGGGCCCATTGAAAACGGACGGTTCATTCATATCGTTCCATATCATGACATCGGATGTAACTGTCTTGAAATTCTCTAACAAATATTGCTGTGCATAGTAATCACGGACTTGAGGATCAAAGAAATCCGGATAACTTGCTGCACCGGGCCAGCACCAGCCTGAAAAAATGTATTAAAAATAATTTATTAATAGAAATTAAACGATTTCGATTGGGAATGAACAACCTTCGTAGTCCTTTCCCTCAGTTGTTTTAACATAATAGCCACGATCGGTACAATCATTATGAAAGAAATATCCATTATCGCGTTTGATATGAGGATCAATAATAATGATCAAATGACGACCCAAGTCTGTTAGGTTTTTAATCATGCCCAAGGGATTTGGAAATTTGAATTGATCCCATGTGAAATATTTTTTCCCATCCGTATACTCGATATCAAGCCACATTATATCCATGGGAATGTCATGCTCGTCGAATTTAGCTGAAACGGTTTCGACATCCTTTTCATCATTGTAATTCCAACGACACTGATGATAGCCGAGCGTAAAGAGCTGCGGCAGATTTGCGGTGCCCGTTAATTCTGTATACTGCCTGAAAGTGTCCATCGGAGTTGGACCCAAAAGTATGAAGACATCAATTATTCCAGATTCAGACATAAAATGTGCAGCTGGTGGATCGGATTTACGTGAACCAGAAACGAAATTCACAATCGATGAGACGACATTCTTCTCGGTGGTATAAATATCCACCCAAGTTTCTGCAGCGTTGTGCCAAAATACACCGGCGGTACGCTTTGCTCTGTAAAAAAAAAAAAAAAAAACAAGTAGTTAATTTTGCACATTTAACAATATATATTAAACAACTAACCCATGACCGTAGAGTACAGGGACGGAGCCATACAAGGCCATCTTACTGTCCACAACGTACTCGAAGACATCTAAATTATATAAACGATACGGATCTGTACCCGAAGTAGACTTAAGCACAAAGCTATCAGCGTGTTCTGGTATGCCAAAGAGCACTTCAGCTTCAGGGAATGAGAAGTCCAAAGCAACAGCTTCTGGACCATTGGGTTTCGAGTCATGATGCGATTTGAAATTCTCCTCCCATGCTCCTGGATCTGTATCTTCGGCTGTCTTCGGTTCGTTTTTCTGCACAGCATCACCCTCAGCAGCACCTTCAGCGGGCTCAGCGGCAGCTTGAGGTTTCGATCTTAAATGCTCGAAATTCATAAGCCCCTTGGCATTCACAGATACAGTTAGCAAGTCGTTTTGGTAGAAGTCAATACGCAGAGGATCAGCATTAACAATAACCTTATTAGGTCCCGACGTAACTGTCAATTCAGCACCATCTTCCTTTTCAACTTTGATACTAATGGCATTTAGAAAGAACAAAATGCATTCAGTTAGAACCGAATCGATGGAAGAATTTCATAGAACTTACTGTCCCGGCTTTGGAGATTGCTTTAAAGCGTGCTCGACTCTATAGCGTGGTCTCAGCGGATTTTTCTCATCAACCAACAAACGGAAAGTATTATCCTCCAAAGCTTCCAGCTTAAATACGAACACATGATTCGTATCCCTATTAACTAAGTCCGCTGTTATAGAGTCTGAGTATATGTTCAATGAACCAGGAGACAATGCGAATTTCGACTTGCCAGGTTCCACTTTACGGCAGCGTCTGTTTTTCAATAAAAAAACAAAACAAATTGATTAATTCCTTCTCAATAGTGCCGTTCTAAACTTACCTGCAGAAACTGCTTTGTTCGCAGGTCTTAAAATTGCTCGGATCAACGGCGAAGCCATCTCGAAATATTGCAATGAATAAAATAAAAATCCCTAGCCGCATTCTTACGTGGTTTTACTAAAAAACATGCAGTGAGAAGTGAGATTGCAAATTAACCCTTTTATATAATACGTGTCGATATGATTGAGGTAGAAAAATACGTTTTTATTTACAACCTAACTTATTTTGTAAAACATCTCAAGTATACAGATAAGAAATCTTTCTAAATTTAATCAATATCGTCTTTCTGGTTTTTCTTTTCTTTTCATTTCGTTGCTGTTCTAAACGAATTTTACTTCTCTTGACAAACGGACAAAGCCACAATAGTCATCATTTGGTTTCAAAAGGAACATTAACAATTTTCTTAATACTTTTTAGATTAATCTAATCAGAAATGGAAGGAAAATACAAAAACTTACCGGCACTTGACTGCAAACAGCACAGATTGGCAATGACAAGTAAAACTAGTTAGTGATGGGTAAATCAAATAATTACGACTGATCAAATCGCAAAGGCGACAAACTAGTAGTGGAACATGGCGTAAAATCAGTGAAATACGTTTTTCCCCCAGAGGAAGTCGGCGTATCATACTAGGCGACCAATCGGATGTTTGTTCCCTTTTACAAAGAAAGTAGGCGTATCATACTAGGCGACAAAAATAATCTCAGGAGGAAACATTGTTTAGAACAGTAAATAAAACATGTTCTCTTAACATTTGGTTTGTACAGGAGATAGGAACCGAGATGATAAATTTGACCGTGTATGTTGACTCAGAATAAACATGTTTTCAGTTTTGAACGTTTTATAGCATTAGAAACATTATTAGGATTTGGTTTCGAATTGTGCAACACATCGGCTTTTTCTCTTCTCTGTTCCACACCTTTAACGAATTTTTATTTAGCTTATAAGAATGGTAATAACTATGTTTTTATTCGCATAAAAAAAGTATAGTCGTGAAAACCACTTCTATATTGAGATGGTACCGATGATAATTTCATGCTTGCAGACGATAACCGAAACAATGTGTTCGTTTCGTGATTTAACGAATCCGAAACTAATCTTCAGACGTAGTCATTCGAGTTTAATTTTCCTCTTATTCTTTATTTATTTCAATATGTTTTGAAAATAGTATTTCTGGACTACTTGAAAATGGAAAAGAAATGTCAGAATATGAATGATTTTAGATCGCATGTATAACAATTTTTCTTGTGATATTTACTTCTTTTCCCGGTAACAATCGATAAAATTAGGGATGATAGCAATTTTTACTTGTTTCGCTACTATTTCGATTTGAAACACGTAGTTTCGAAGTGTTTTGGATGTTAAAATTTGTATGGCGAATCAAGTGTTTCGTTCTTGTTTCGGCCTCGAAACACGAAAGCGAACTGAAACACGTTCCGTCTGAACAAGGCATAAGAATATCGACTATGATATTTTATTTTGCCCTATGGGAGCGACCAATGTGCATGGTTGCAGGCAAAAATGACACCTAACACCTTTACAAAATGAGGTTCGGTTCGGTTCAAACATTTGTAAAAATCTTCGGTTCGGTTAATGGTTCGGTTCATCAGTAGATAAAATCGTTTTTCCGGTTCAAAACCGGTTCACGTACCTGGTTCGTTGGCAAGAGACGCAAGAGGCAAACAAACTTGTTTTGATGCCGAGCGACGCATGGAGAAGAGTGACAAACGCTCCCATCCCACATCCCCGAACGTCTCTCGCCATCAATCCAACTTTGTCGCCAGCGATTTGTCGCTTAATATGAACGGCGTCAGTGGGAATTTTAGCTTAACGCATTCTCGTCTCTCTCGCTTTGTTGAACGATGTTGACGTACGTGTACACGAGCGCTATAAGACTTTTTTTAAGTGCTGCCTACATATATTCAAAATAAAAGTGGTAGTACGATTTTGTTAACAGTATTCTCGCAAGAACTTCGATTGTATCGATAGTTGACGTTTTGAAGTTCGATTCGTCGTTTTGGATAAGAAATCGATTTTTGTTCGATTTTCAAACATTCAACAATCGAATTCATCCACTCCAAATAAAGACCAGCTGCCCAATAAGAAGGGAGCACAATACTTCGAATGGATTATATTTTCTAATAGTTCCCAACGAACGAGCATTTAATTAGTGTAAGCTTCAATAGAAAACGAAAGTGTAAGTGTCAAATCGAAAATTCCTAAAAAAAATTGTGCAAACATTCGATGTGAATAGTGACATATTTCCAAAAATATAAATCAGAATGACGTCAAGTCAATGAAGAAACGATGAAGCAAGAGATTGAAAAGACGAAAATCTCGATTCGAACATGATTGACCAGTGTACGAGTGAATTTACTAAATAGGAAAAAGAGGATTTCAGTGAAAATTATTTGAAAAGAGTGTGGAAACCTTATGGAAGGTGCATAAAATCCTTCATAACTGGATTTATTCAACTGCCTACGAAACAAGTTCGAACGCCCACACAAAACCGCACACATTTATGGAACCACATATCTTTGGGTTTTTTTTCTTTCTATGATTTTTGTGATTTTCGGTTGTTGCTTGCTGATGTTTGTTTTGTTCTTGCTTTTCTTGGACGGAAATACGCTGCAGCGTAGGTTTTAATTATAAAATCGTATTCGTACTCTCGACGCTATCATAGCCATGATCTAAATGGAAAGGGGCATATGTATACAACATATATGCTTTCTTTGGAAATAAGGTGTGCTCTTTAGATTGTGATTTATTTGTGAATGGATGAATGAAGGAGCTTTTGAAGCGAAATGCATTATGGCAAAAGTGTAAAGTTCGAATGCATTCAAGGGAAAAATGAGCGGAAAAAAAGTTCGATATTACTCACGTTCGATTCATACTTTGATGGTGATTCATCTTGAAGGCGTCTTGTGATTAAGTTATACGAGCAACGATTCTGAGAAAGCCTCTCATAACAGTTGAGTGTACACAGCTGAAATGGAGGATAAAAACGCAACTTCTTAATGAATTCTCAATATCAACATTAAGGAGGAAAATTAATTAAAAACATTAAAGTTTTGGAGTACTCAAACCACAACACTCATCCCTTCCATTAAGCTTTAAAAATTTTCCCAATTATCCCAAAAGAAACAACAACAAAAATTGCTTTCCACTTAAATGCTTTAAAACAACAAATTCGATTAACCCCCCAACACTCCCACTTGATAGTTTAGAAATATAAATCTGCAGCTGGCTCACATCGCAATGTAGATCATGGCCCACCTTTTCTGCTTTCAACCAAACCGACCAAACCGACCATTACAAACGTATCAACATAAAGTGATTGTATATTGTATGTATGAGCACGTTCGTATGTTTGTTTATAGGTGCGTTCATCTACCCATCTTGTTGGCTATTCGTTTAGTTCGTGTCTATCTTCCGTCATTTCTTGGCATGTCTGATTTCATTTTCTCGGTCATTTTAACGATACAACGATTCCGTCCATTATCCACGTTGATGACTCAGTTCCGATTATTGATTCATGCGAAATGATGTTGAGACTTTACATTGAACGCTGGCGTAAAGGCCTGTTTTTTATTATTATATTTTATTTTTTATTTTTATTTATTTATGCGTTTATAAATAAACAAGTGTTGAAAAGTCGTTTAGTTCTCTATCTTCGATGTTCTACGGCAAATAAATCCTTTCGCCGGTTGATATTAATCAATTTAATTTTTATTTCTTATTTTTATTTTATAAAAAATATTTTTAGATTTTGCTTTCTTTTTGAACGATTAGATAAAAGGCTTTCATTCGTTATTAGTTCTTTTCTTTGCGCCTTTGGGCTTAGGCCCGATATATACAGTGCATACTTAAGGTCTCCTTCAGTTCTACTTAAGATAAAGTCTTACAGTCCGTAATAGCATATTTAATCATTAATTTTTAAGTGTCTCCTTAATATAAGTTTTTCAAATTAATTTATGTAAGGAATTTCATTCATAATTTTACGAAATTTAAAAAAGTATAGACAATAAATATATTAGGTTTTTTCAAATGTTTGCCTTGCCGATAAACAATTATTCGTGAGCTTTTGGATAAAAATTGAGCTGTTAAACCGCGATGACACTTTAAGTGTTCTTAAGTCTTCAAAGCTTCCTTTAACTTAAGTATTACACAAATTTTCGAAATTTAAAATATGAAAAATTTTTTATTAACTTTCTGGAAAAAATCTTCTATTTTGATAAAATTGACATTAATGACACTTAATGTTCTTAAGTTTAGTTCCTAATTAAGTTAATGTAATATGCCTTATACATATACTTGTACTTGTACTTATACTGTATTTTTTTAATGATCAGTATATCGATTAGTTTCTTTCCTTTGGGTTCAAATAAAGATTGTTAATACCTATTAATCATTTTGTTAATATAAAAATATTCACATAGAAAATTGAATTTTCAAAATTCAAAAGCTTTTAAACCTCGTGGACACAACTTTTCGGGATCAATGATTAGCTAATTCTCACGATCTCTATGAAAATTACAAAAAAAAATTTTATTTTCAGCCCGATTCTGAATATTCCCGGGGAACGAAATCCCGTTGAATTGACTTTTCTCGAGACATAAATTCCCATTTTTTAAATAGATAGGGTAAGAAGAATTATGGGTATGGGTCAGTAATCCATTCCCCATTGAATTTCTTCCCCCAAATATTTGAAAAAAGAAGGAATTTACTCTCGAGAAATGTTAATTCCCCGAGAATTCGTTCCACGGAAATATTCAGAATCGGCCTGTTTATGATTTTTATTTTTCTCGTCAAAGAATAAGAATTATTCCAAGGGTTTCATTTTTCCGTCGGAGAGTAAAGAGTGAGATTTTATACCAGAAAAGCTTATGCGGGAATGTTTAAAATAAATAATTGAAGAAATAATGAACATTTTTGGATGAACTTAGCGCATTCAAGATCAGCTCAGAACAGCCTGCTATTGAAAGGTCTTAACTAATTTAATGGTCTGCCTAGTGAAACAGAAAAGAGGAGAATTTTTTTTAGATTTAAGAGTAAAGTAATCCACTTTTTTACGGATGCATATAAATTTTTTCGGGGTCGCTAAATCGAAATACTAGTTCTATATAGCTCCATCGGCACCAGATTCAGCCATAATTTGAAAAATGCCTTCTCAAGTGGAGTTTTTGGGGTTCTTTTTTAAGATTATGACGAAATCTAGACCCAATGGAGCTATATCGGCCAGATTTTTGGACTTAGTGACCCCGAAAACAAATCGAAAATATAGTATCACCCCTGCGTCTGACACTTTTATTTTCTTTCTTTCATTTTTTGTGGGTCTGTGTTATTAATCTGAAATCAGATTTATCAATTCTAACCCGATAGGCTCTTTTCGTGGAATGCTCCTTTATTGGTTCTATTTCAACAGAAAAATTTTCGATGCACTGAGGCCCTATGCTCCAGGAGGACTTAATGGCAAAAAAGAGAGAGATTTTCGATGCAAAGGAACAAAACATCAAAGTCACCACTCGACTTGAGAAGGAATCTTTCGAATCCTTATCATGACTGTTGAATGACATTGAAAGCCCTGGATGACATTAAATTCAACATTGTTCATGTATTTTTATCATTCATGGCCACTGATCGTTATAATTATTTAAAAAAAAAGTGTTGCAAAATTCTTGGTTGGAAACTTTTTTGAGAGCTCGAACCTGCGATGGACTGGAATTATTCATTATCAATGTTACAGATTTCCACATTTAAGTGTGGATAGAAAAACTCTCAATGTTTACATGAGTGTATATGTGTGTGTGTGTGGAGTGTTTAGGGTGGCTTATCAGTAATTCTTGATTGCGACTGTTTTGCAAAAGTGCGAATATAAGTTTTATCTTCGTTTGCTCAGAAATTCCATTTGTTTGGACAATTATTCGCTTTGTTGTTACAAATCGATGACTCCATTTTTTAGTTATTATAAAATTAATGAGAATAAATGGAAATATTTCTATTTCAGTTTGATAAAATGCCTTTGCACAAACGCACTCGACTGCTGTGTACGGTGGTCACATTATTTTGCATTTTCGCCAGCAGTGCCATATCGAGAAGTGAGGCTCAAGAGGCCAATAAATTCGCAGCAAATTGCGTGAATAAGGAAACATGCCATGAATGCATACAAACACCCAGTTGTGCATGGTGTCAACAGCCCGATCATGGCGAGAAGCCGCGCTGCTTCCAGAGTACATACACGGATATTTGTCCCGAAAGCTTTATGGTAAATCCCGATGTTGTGGAGGACAAGCGATTCGATGTTGAACTTACACGCCGTGCTGGAGCGAGCATTGGTGGCGGTGGAACGCTTGTTCAGGGCATGTCTGTTGAACGTAATGCATCGGGCGGCTCATACGGCGGGTATGCTGGCGGAAGTAGTTATAATGGTGGAAGTAGCTACGCAGGCGGAAGTGGGTATTCCGGCAGTAGTGGCTATGCCGCTGGAAGTAGCTATGCCAGTGGAAGTAGCTACGCCAGTGGTAGCGAGAAAATCGTACAAATTCGTCCACAGCGAGTCAACTTACAAATGCGCATAAGTAAGTCATTTATTTGGTATTCATTGTGAGAGAAATGTGCATTTTTAATTTTCAAAATTTTTAATCTTAAAAAAGATCAAGTTCATCGTATGCATATGCAATACTCTCAGGCCGAAGATTACCCCGTCGATTTGTATTACTTGATGGACTTGTCAAAATCTATGGAGGACGATAAAGCGAAACTCTCCGCTTTGGGCGATAAACTTTCACAGACCATGCGGAAAATGACTTCGAATTTCCGTTTGGGATTTGGTTCGTTTGTTGATAAGGTTTTGATGCCATATGTTTCCACCATTCCGAAAAAGTAAGTCCATTCGTTTAGATTACATTTGAAATGAAATCAAAGTAGTATTAGTACCCAAAAGGATTAGTTTCTTTCTAAGGTGCCATATTGTATATTAGTACATATCAATTATGATAGATATACAGTCGAAACTCTCTATAACGAATTTGAAGGAACCGGAAATCAATTCTTCCTAGAGAGAATTCGTTATAAGGCACTAATAATTTAGCGAAAAAGCCTTGAGAACATTCGCTATAGAGAGTTTCGACTGTAGTAATAATATCGCTAAGCATTAAGATAGTTTATGACTATTGAATTTTTCTCTTGAATCGCTCGACTTTCAATCGATTATTGACATAATCTTGGAGTTCGAATATATACCTATAAAGGCTATATTTATACATATATTTACATGTTTTTATATCGAGCTCTAACCGCGAAAAAGACCTAATTGACATATTTTACGAAATTGACTTTTTATACGAATATGTTCTACAGCCATCAACTCATCACCTAGTAAAATTATAACAACGGTAAGATCAATAGTTACAAAGATTGAGTGGGGGATTTGTGCACACCACGACTCATAAGTGGGTCTATTGTGCTAACAGTTACCACTAATCAAATAATATATAGATGTCTCACGCCGAACAAAAATTTGGTCGCTAGCGATACTGAGAGGAGAATGTAGTGGTACGGGTACAGTTGGTCACTAGCACCTGGTGACGAGTACATTTACTGCAGGGCAACTTCAAAATTTCTCATATACGCATGAAGCCCAAATTGAAATTTTCAAATTTTTGGTTTTCTAGCATGAACAGATTCATACACAAATACATACATATGTATAACGTCGCAACAAAAACAACAAAAAATAAAAAAAAAGGCAAAAGGACATAGCTCAGGACGTTTCGAATTCAGTTTCATACTGAATCGTTTCTGGTGCTTCGCGAATGCAAAGTATAAAACCCGAATTTTTCGATTGCTAGATTTCTTTCGCTGGAGCCAGAGCTCAGTATCGCTAGCGACCAAATTTTTGTTCGGCGTGAGACATCTATATATTATTTGATTAGTGCAGTTACGGAGATAATGCAGGATAAGTTTTATAATTTGTACGCCACTCAATGCAAACAAGCTTAGAAAAAAGCCTTTTTGTCGCTTACGTCTTTTTCGCGCTTAAGGCTCGATATATATATAAAATTATTCATTCATATATTTACAAGTTAAACATATACGCAAGGTATAAATGGGACTTAAGTGTAGTTTTTATAAGTTAATATGGTTTTAATTATAAAAGCAATTTATTCTTATTATTTTCAAGAATATAAATTATTTCCTATTATTAATTATCTCGTAGCATTAGATCCAGTAAACTTATATATATATATATAGAATTGCTATTCTTTTTGCTAATAAATAATAATAACAATAATGATACTTCAAGAACTCGAATGAGAGAAGTTTAGAAGAATATTAATGTGGATTGATCGAAAACTGCGAAAACTCAAATGCGACACAAACCGGTCAACCCTAGACTTAAGTTAAGCCTGAAATCCACTATAGAGATTTACGTAGAGAAAAGAATGAAGAGTAGCGTACGTAGTACGTAGAGCTGCCGTCGACATATTTAGAGCAGAGCTCTTCTATGTACTCCACGACTCTTTTCAATGCAAATGAATGTTTTCTCTATGACTCTAAAGTAGAGAAAATTAATTTTGCAGTGAAAAAAGTCGTGGAGCACATAGTAAAACTCTACTCGAAGTATGTCCATGGCAGCTCTAAGTAGAGCTGTAGAATCGTCGAGACGGTCTACAGGGTGCGCAAAAACGTAGATTCTCTGCAATCTACACTCTTTTCTCTACGTAAAAATGTCTATAGTGGATTTCAGGCTTAACATATTTAAAAAAAAAAATCACTAAATTATTTTAACATTTTGTTTGAACAAATTTCTCGCATTAATATTGTCCATCTAATTTTTTTCATTACATTTTGCTTTGTTCACATTTATAAATGGTTGTTTTTATCTTTTATTTTTTGTTCGAATTCTGACTTTAATTCCAACCTTTTTTTTACTAATCAAATAAAAATTCTTTTTTACTTTTGTTTTTGGAAATGAAATTTTTTGTTCTCAATTTTTGGAAATGCAACAAACATCATCCCACGATTTAATTTTTAAAACAATTAATTTAATGATCGTATAAAAACGTAACACAACAGACTCTTACAACCCTGCTCTGGATGTGAGGCTCCTTACGGTTATCGAAACCACATGGCCTTGACCAACGATACGTCGGCCTTCAGTGTAAGAATTTGTGTTTTTTTTTTTTTTTTAATAATAATAATCCAATACTTGTCGCTGGTTTTAAACAAAAATTTGTACTCTTATTCAATGGACTCACACCTCATACAATATCTATTTATTATGTATGCTTCATATGTCTGTATGTATATGTGTATTTATTTATTTATGTTTTTGTCGTACGTGGTAATTCTCAATTACTTATTTATTCACATCATAGTTTCGTATGCATTCAGAAAAAGATCTTTTTGCATAGTTAAGCAAATATTTTTTTCATTAATTTATTTTTGATTTATTTATTATATTTTTTATATTAATAATCAGCAATCTGGTGTCTTTGAAATTTTGAGCAGAGCTTGCCGGATTAAAACAAAATTTAAGTGTTTTCACTGACATTTAAACTGCACATTCTAAATTAACAGACTATTATGTTTTGAAGCAGTGCCAAGGCTATTTTTTACTGAAACTTGCATTTTGAAATGACTATGATTTCGAGAATTATTTATCAGTATTATCAGTATTCTCATCGCGGATACTCCTCTTAAGAGGACACTTTTTGGGAAAGGTCTAGTGTTCCTGCCACTCTTAAACGGACACCCCTGTTAAGCGGACATATTTTTAGGTCCCATAGGTGTACGCTCAAGAGAGAGTACACTGTATAAGCTTAGCTCTCCTTTTCAAAAGACACTCAGTAATATGCTGACTTTTTTTTACTTTACTTTAACATTTGCAAATTGCTTGTTTGTTTGTCTTTTGTTGTTGTGTTTATTTATCGTTTTACGTTTTTATCTTGTATTTTTTTTGTGATTTTTTGCACTTTGTATTTTGGTATAATTTTTTTACTACTATTGATTGGTAATCAATATTGGTCAGAGATTGGATAGAAGAAGATTGTACTTTCAGCATATGCGCATATACCTACATCTACATAAGAATTTATATTATCTATTATCTCTAAGTACCTAATTTTTTTTTTTTTTTTTTTTGTATCGGTTGTATGTTTGGTAAGCAACTCTGGTTAAGTGTGATTTAAGTGTTTTAATAATCGATATACATTTTATGCCCATTTTGAATCGAAATGGAAGAAAAACCGAAATTCAAAATTTGCACTAAAAAAAAAAAAGATTTTATTTTGTTTTTATATCTTGCATTCTCTTTGTTCTCTTTTCTTTCTCTTCTGTACTCTATCTATTATGCATATTCATTTCTATGCTTGCATACTTTTCATCCTCTGCATAAACGCAATTCAAATCTGAAACTCGTATGAAAAACAAAAAAAAAAAAAAAAACATACAGCTTAAGAGAACCATGTTCGGGTTGCGCCAGACCATATGGCTTCATGAACGTCATGAGACTAAGCACGGATACATATCATTTCTCCGTAAGTTTTCGACGAAGATGTTCAACCTACTAAATCCAACCCGTTCCGTTCCAAAGTTCGAGTTACCCTTTTTTCACTTCTAAAAATAAAAACAAAATTTCAACACACTTTCTTTTTGTTGTTGGTTGATGTTTTAGTCGTATGTTGTTATGTGGTTATGGTTTGTTTGTTTTTATTCTGGCATGTAATTGAATTGTGAGCTTCAGCTTCTCTAGTTGGTCCTACTAATGCCCGCTGTCATACATATTATGCAAAAAAAAAAACTAATCGCATGCGATATGAAATTTTTTTATTTCATGCCATTTAGTCATAACACATTTGTTGTAATGTTTTGTGGCAAATTTTTTCTAATTATTGACTTCTATTGTAAAAAAAATTTTGGTACACTCTTGCTGCGACTTTTCAAAACGTTTTAAGGTGATTTTTCAAAAAAAAAAAAAAAAATTAATTTGAGGTTATGTTATGACATGTAATCAGTTGCAGTCGGAAAAATAATGATTTAATGATTCTAACAAATCCCACGTTGAGATGTGCATTGAATATCTTCCTCCAAATCGGTTTATTTTGTTGTCAAAAAATTATAGTTTCGGGAACCTTAAGAAATGTAAATTCCTCAGAATAGCGATACTCCTGGCCATGATATAAAATTTAATTTTAATGGCATGCAATTTTTAAAGTCAATTAATTATTTTACAAATTTCATTCAATTTTTTTTATTTATTATTCGTTTTTTTTTCAACTTTAATTGGATGGACCGCCTCCAAATGCCAAATTCGTTTTCTCTTCTAGAATATTAGGTTAGGTTAATCTGGTTGGTCAGTGAGACCAAGCATAGAACAAAAGGTTCCATAGCCATCATACTTGTGTGATCCTTAACCGGGATATCGTTGAGTTAGGTTTGAAGACGCATGATTACCGAAACATGCCAGTCCTCTTCGCGAAATTTAGGAGAGTAGAGAGGTTGCACTCCGTCATAGAGTTAGAGTCCACGAGCCATGGTTCTCTAAACAGTTGTAGTCTCGTCCTAGCAAAAGCCGGCCAGTGACAGAAAATATGCTCGACGGTTTCTCGTGTCCCGGGTTTAGAGCATCTTCTGCACGCATCGGCGTCTGCTTGAGTGCGTGGGCACCTAGAAGACTATGACCGGTTTTAACACCCAAAATTGATCTACACTCCGCCCGCGAAAGTGTCAAAATAAAGTGTGTGTCTTTTTTGTTGTTTGTCTATATTTCTTTCGGTTGCTCTTAATGGATTGTGATAGACAGCTTAATGCTTCGACCGAGCATTATTCGAAATTTGGATGGACAAAGAAATATTTTCCATATAATCGATTCCAAGGCCAAAAATTCAACAATAATTTCAGCTAATTGCTAAGCACTAATAGTTAAAATTCCTATTTAATTGGGCAATGCTAATAAAAAACATAACCAACTGACCTGGCTTACTTTCTTTTGACTGCGAAAAAATACAATTAACCGATTTTATTTGCTCCGAGAGTGTACCAATATTGCTCCAAGCTAAAAAGACTTTTTTTTTTTGGAAACAAATCTAATCATAATTTTATCTCGAACAGACGGAAGTAAGAAATGCTGCTGTCTCTGGTAATTTGGATGCACCCGAAGGTGGATTTGATGCCATTATGCAAGCCATTGCATGCCGTCAACATATCGGCTGGCGAGAACAGGCACGTCGATTGTTGGTCTTCTCGACTGATGCTGGCTTCCATTATGCTGGCGATGGCAAAGTGAGTCTCTCTAAATATTTTTACAATTTTCTTCATATCTTTTTGTTCCGAAATAGCTCGGCGGCGTTATAACTCCAAATGATGGTGATTGCCATTTGGATTCGCATGGATTATATACCGAATCGACAGAACAAGATTATCCCAGCATATCACAAATCAATCAGAAAGTCAAAGAGAATTCGATTAATATTATTTTTGCTGTTACCCAGAGTCAGCATTCGGTGTATCAAAAATTATCACAACACATTGAAGGCTCATCAGCGGCTATACTCTCAAACGATTCATCGAATGTTGTCGAATTGGTTGAAGCTGAATATGGCAAGATATCATCGTCGGTCGAAATGAAAGACAATGCTACAAACCATGTAAAAATAACCTACTACTCTGCATGTCTAACGGGTGGACCGGAGAAACAAACCTCAAAGTGTGATGGATTGAAAGTCGGTGACGAAGTTAGCTTTACGGCCGAGATTTTGATAACTTCATGCCCACCGGACCCACGCGATTGGAAGCAATACATTCAGATTTATCCAGTTGGTTTAAATGAATCTCTAATTATTGACCTGACTATGCTCTGCTCTTGTGATTGCGAACGACCCGGCTATAAGACCTACGAAGAGAAATCGCAGAAATGCAGTGGCTTCGGCACATACATGTGCGGCATTTGCGTTTGCGATGATGCACACGATGGTAATATTTGTGAATGCAATTCAACCGATTTGCATACAAGCAAGAATGATTTCGGCTGTCGCAAGGATAATACAACTACAGTAGATTGCTCCGGACAAGGTACTTGCGTCTGTGGAAAATGTAAATGCGAACCACATTTCTATGGAAAATACTGCGAATGTGATAACAATCATTGTGTGCTTAACAATCAGCTGCTGTGCTCTGGTCCTGATCATGGCATATGCGAATGCGGTCAATGTCATTGTCTGCCCGAGTGGGAAGGTCCGGCTTGCGATTGCTTAAAATCGAAAGAGCCATGTATGCCACCTAAGGGCGAGATTTGTTCAGGACACGGCGAATGCCAGTGCGGTCAATGCAAGTAAGTATACACAATGAGTTCAAACGGAAAAAAAAAAAAAATTGAATTATTTATAACGAACTTTTCTCCTGCCTGTCCTTTACAAAGGTGTAAATCCACTGAAGAGGGACGTTATTCTGGAAAATATTGCGAAAAGTGTCCAACTTGTTCGGGACGCTGTCAGAGCCTTAAAGATTGTGTACATTGTCAAATAGCCCAAAATCTTCCGGTGAAAGAAAAGCAGGAATGTATGGCGAATTGTACATTCACACCTATCGGTGTAGAGAAAGTCGTAATCGACGAGAAGAAGAATGAACATTTATGCATGTTCTACGATGAAGATGATTGCAAGTATGTTTTCAAATACTCCGAAGACGGCAATGAAGTAGTGGTCCATGCAGAGGAAAAACTTGAATGTCCACCGAAAGTTTTCATGTTGGGCATTGTCTTGGGTGTGATTGCGGCTATTGTTTTGGTCGGTTTGGCCATACTATTGCTATGGAAACTGCTTACAACCATTCACGATAGGCGAGAGTTCGCACGCTTCGAAAAGGAACGTATGAACGCCAAATGGGATACGGTGAGTGATGATCGAGTTTCTACATGGAGACCAGTAAAATTCGACATTGATCGTTATAATTGACCTCCTATTGTTTTTTTATAACAATGTTAAATTTCTGATTACAAAAATATATTTTCTTTTCTCTTCAGGGCGAAAATCCCATCTACAAGCAAGCAACTTCCACATTTAAGAACCCGACATATGCGGCTGGAAAATAAACTGAGAACTAGCTTACACATTTGTCGTTGATGTACGAACATTGAATTGCCATAAAACCAGCAGGACCTTTTTTTTTATAATTATTTTCATTAATTCACTTCGAAAAGAAAAACACAGAATCTAAAAGAAAATCAATCTACTAGGACTCAGAATTATGGAAATAACTACGATTTTTGAAGGCAATTCATCTGCGGCCGTACTGCCATTAATTTTTTAAGCTGTCGTAAGGTTTAGCTGTTCAAAGATGTTTTCACCTGTTGATAATCGAAAAATTTTTTTATTCAACTTCATTTTTTGTACAGTTTTTTGATAACACGAAGAATTTGAACGTGCTTTAAAAAAGAAAGTGCCTTCAAGAAAATTTATTAACGTTTTTAAGGACTTCTTTTTAAGAAGAAGAAAAAGAAAATTTGAATATTTAACCAAGAACGTGAATCAATATACATAAATCAGGTTAAACTGTGCCTATACAATTCGATATGACATTTAAAACGAAGTGTCCTTGCTTTCAGTAAGGTTAGCTTAAGTTTTAAATGTGCCGAAGAAACTTAAACGCAACAAAACATGCAATAAGTGCCCAAAAATTTTTAAAACACTTTTACAGTATCTACTTTAAGGGAATTTTACAAAGAAACAAACTATCGAAGCAATTGTATCGAAATAAGTTTTTTATTTTTTTTAACGTGAAGTGTTCGTTATAGTTTGCAACAAATTTATTTTTTAAATATTTTTTTATTTATAATTTAAGTTTTTTTTTTTATTTTTTGAAGAAATAGCGTTTGCGCTTTGTACGTTTTCTTTATGTATTCACCCTAGAATTAAGAATTTAATGTTTGACCCTAGTTATATGTCATTTACTTAAGTTGCTTTTAAGAAGCTTTCCAAAATTGTTTTTTGTCTTTTAATATTTTTATTTTATTTTTATATTTTTTCTTTTGATAAATTCAAATGAATTTATTAAACCACGCGGCAAATCTTTAGATAACTAGTCTCACTCTTAAAACTTCTTATTTTTAAATAATTTTTAACGCGCGAACTCAAAGTTTGAGTTGAGTTGAGAAAAAAGAAGCTTGTGTATCTAATATTTAAACGGAATTCGATCGAAACTATTAACACGTATGTTTATATAATTCTTTTTTTTAATTCGTACTGACGTTTATACTAAACAAATTTTTGTATTTTGTGTAATTTCCCTAAGTTTTATTATAATTAATAAAAAATATTATTTAAGACAAAAATTCATTAACTTTGAACAAAGATAGCCCACATTAAGATCCACAAATAGTTAGTTATTGAAAATTCGAGTTAAGGAGACTGTATTTATACATTAACATTTTGAATACGAAGTCTACACAAGGGAAACAAATTCTTTTGAGAATGGTGATTCGAATCAAAGAAGTCTATGGCCAGATTGCTACTGTTTATTTTAGTTTTACTTTGACTGATTGCAAAGTTATTTCTTTCAAGTTAATTGAGAACTAAACATAGCCAAAATACCACATAAAATACCCTATGAATTAGAACAAAGCTTAGAAGGATTCTCTATTGATATTATCCATCAGCTCCGTATAAATTTTAGGGGGAATTCCTGTTCAATAAAATTTAGTGTATAAACCGTAAAAACAAGAAGAAACCCTATTAATCAGGGGTGTTATGGAAATCAATATTTGTCAGCATCGGTTTTGAAAATATCATTAGTTTTTTGCAGACTTGGGTATTTTGGGATTACATTTCTTTCAATTACAATTACAAGTAATCTGTAATTGGAAATTGAAAAAAAACAATTAAAAGTAATTCTAATTGAAATTTTTTCAATTACATTAATTTCAATTACATGTAATTTAAAATTTCAATTAAAATTAATTCAAATTACTTTTGTAATTGGATTAGTAATCCATTAAAATGTGATCCTTCAGAAAGTTGTAATCTATTACTATTGCGAAGTAATTTGAAACGAAAATGTAATTAATTACACATTTTTCTGCAATTACATATAGCTCGCTATACCATTATGGGGCTGGAACGATTTTAGCTATGGGGCTTATTTTAAAAGTATACATCGTGTTGATAGTTGATAAATTTGACATTTCTTCATATCAAAATGTATATATTTGTCAACTATCAACACGATGTAGACTTTTATAATAAGCCTCTATATTTCTTTTTTCATACGCTGGCATTGTATCACAACCCCGACGTCAAAAATTAAGCGATGAAAATTTTGAAATTTTAAAAAAATCGATGGTCATAATTTTTTTCAGAGATCTCTTACAAAAAAGGAGGAATTAGTTTGCAAGCAGCGATTACTAGAGTACACTATTTCGGCATTTTTGATTTTCGGATCGAATGCTAGTTACTTATTTCGGCTCCTATTTGCTCCTTCCGTCGAAGAAATCTGTTAAAATCGGTTGTATTGAAAAAAAAAAATTTTTTTTATCATGTGACATCAAGAAAAAACATCTGCATGTATGGATATATTTTTGTATTTAGCATAAAAGAAAAAATTATTGTAATTGATTACTTGAATAGTTGCTAATTACTAGTAAATGTAATCCATTACAAATATTCGTTCGATTACTTTGCTTTTCAATTATAAATTTTGGATTACAGTAATTCAATTACAAAATATTTCAATTACAATTACTTGTAATTTGTAAATTGAATATTTTCAATTACAAATTACTTGAAATTGTAATTGCATATATAATTAATTACCAAATGTAATTGATTACTCCCAAGTCTGGTTTTTTGCAGGTGTCTTGCAAATCAATTATGGATTTGAGAGACGGCTTCATTTTTCGAAAAAAAAAAAAATACCGTTACCAAAACCCATATTCGATTTCAGACACCTGCACAAAACAAATGATGTTTTCAAAACCGATTCTGACAACTATTGATTTCCATAAAACTCCTGAATATTAAGAACGTGACTCGTAGAAATCAGAAGGAAACGCTTTCAATAAAATTAAGATAATGCCTCGTAGAAATAAGAAGGAATTCATATAAAAAAAAAATAAGTCTTGGTTTGTCGTGAATCATCTGATAGTGAGAGCATCTAACAGTCCGAGGTCTTCGAGTTCAACCAAATCAAACTCAGGAGCTTATGCATGACTTTGTTGAAGCCAGGATGGAAACTTATTTCTCGCTAGAAACTTGTTTTCTCCTCTCTGAACGCACTTATTTCCTGTAAGTTTACTTGCCTCCTTGATATTCAACTAATTGTAGAACATATTTTTTATCGATTGAATAAAGTAGAAGAACCTCAAGTATCCGTATACGGGTTCAATGATTGCATTTTTTTTATTTCATATAATTTTCCATAACAATTAGAAATTCATAATTTAAATAATTACTTTCCATTTGAAGTCATTTATTAATTTCTTTTTTTTTTTTAACTCGGAAGCATCTATAGAGGAAGCAATTAAAAACAAAAAATCATTTAAAATTTTAGAGTTTACGCATTCAGAGACTTTCTTTACTCTACATCACATATTTTTAAGCTGCTGGAATATCAAACTCGATCTTTAAGGACTGTGCATTCCAAACATGTTTCGTCCCAGCCATGCAAAGCGGAAATATTGTTGCAAGATTTGCAAAAGAATCATCGCCTTATTATCCTGCGGTTTGAGCAACATGGATTTATCTTTCCGCCCGTGGGGAAACCATCCCAGTGAGGAGGAGAAGAAGTTTCAGCTTATCTTACTGAAATGGTCAGTGGAAGATAAGATCAGCATCGGGAGCTCCTTTCTGATGCTTAAACTTTGGTTTATTTGGACGTTGATAGTGTCCTTGAGTCATTGATCGCTGCGATTGCAGCAATGACTCTTGATAGTCTTCCTGTTCTATACGCTCCGTAATATTAAGTGTCAATCGTTTTACTTTCTCCTTCTCTTCGCGTATTTTCTCTTCTTGCAATTTCAAATTAATTGCCAATTGTGAATCAACAGGAGCCGCGAATTGTTTAAACTGCTGCTTTCCACCTTTGCCACCGCGTACCATTAGGACAAACGGTACGACATCGGTGGTTTCGGTATTTTCAGAAGTAGTACTAATTTTTGCCAGTTGTGCCAAACTGCCAGTTTGCCCACCACTCAAATTATCATTCGTTTTCTTATTGTTGTGGCGAACCATCATGGGGACTGGAATATCTTTTGTATTCGGTTTGACCGTCTCCTTGAGACGTTCTTGATAACTATCTGCAGCCATTTTTTCAAACATATGCTCAAATTCGATGTCCTCTTTTGTTTTTTCGATGACTCGCGGTTCACACTCTTCAGGCATACATTCGCTTTCAGTCCAATCTGTTCCAGTGGCTTGATCCGCTGCTGTAGATTCAGCAGCATTGAATTCATCATCATCGAGTCCAATTGAGCCACGTCCACGTTCTTGATCGTCTGTCGAGGAGTAATCGGATGCCTGCGAACGAAGCGTTCAAAAAATATTCTTGCCAAAAAAAAAAAAAATAATGTAATCGGCCTGATTATGTATTCCGACGGATCGAATCTGTTCGGATTTTTCAAATTTTTATGAACGAAAAAGAGTTTTTTCAATCCGAACGGATTCGATCCGTCGGAATACATAATCAGGCCGAATAATTCTCTTTTACTTGATCATCCAGTTCGCTGTCTTCTCGTATTGTATCAAGACTATTCTCATTGGAGCCGTCTGTCTGCAAATTCGCAATTTGAGGATATAGTTCAGCTTTCAGTTTCTCAACAGCTTCTTTCGCTTGTTCCAAACTTTTATAAAGCTACATAGAAGAAATCATTTAGTGATTTGTCTAACTGACTCGATAACTTCAATGCGTCTTAATACCTTCATTTTAGGACGCAAGGCTGTCAAACAATCACGGTACATATGATCAACAAGTATTGGAAATAGATCGGAAGTGTTGTCAGCCCTACTAAAAATGGGGTGAGACTTTTTGAACCAATAGTAATGTTGGAAAAATATCAAGAAATAGTCCAGTCTGAAAAAAAAAAAATTGTAAATCTCAATAAAAAGGTTTTCTCTCAGTTTGTCTCACTTTTTATAGGTATTCGAGCTGGTAAAGTACTGTCCGCAGGTGTCCAATAAGACACATGCCAATTTAAGTCGAAATAAACTATCCGGAGGGTCTAACTCCGATGGAAAATTTTCATCCATAGAAACCCCCAGCGATATTATGGAGTAGAGCGTGTTAAAGATGTGTGTGGACTCGACTAATTTGTAATTATAGAGCTCGCCAAGATACTTGGCCATTGCTATACGTCGCTGAGCCAATTTGGGTGAATGTATTTCCAGTCCAGCACGTATATCCTCAAAGACATTATCAATAACCATAACAACAGCACGTTCCTGGTATGAACTGAGTCCAGAAACCAAATCGGCAAGGCAACGTATAAGAGGAAATCTCAATAAGTATGCCTTGGACATGCATTTGATGGCGTAGTCACTAATCGTTGGATCAGACCAATTAATGCGACGCATCATTTTGATACAACGATCGACATTCTGTTTCGAGAGTTCCTCAAAAATCAAATGCCGTATGTACTCGTGTATGGGCGGACGTAGTACAATGTCTTGTTTAACGGATTCCGGAGGTTTAACCAAATAAAAAACACTCTCTACTTGCGCAGCATGTCGAGAGTCTAGAGCTGTTGCCGCCTTTAAACGCATCATTTGATCGAGAAAGACATTGGTGAGTAGTCGCGAATCCTTGCAGTTGTAAAGATAAATGCCCGCCACTTCGATGAATGCGCATGCCATTTCGATTTGATGATGCTGGAAATCGCGCAGCAACATTTTAAGACATCCAAGTGCATCGAATTTTTTCACCAAACCGAATTTCACCATTTCACCGATGAAGCGTACAATCTTTATCTTCGATTCGATATTGAGTTGATTCTTCTTCCTAATGTGCCATTTGAATTCCTTGCGTAAAAGATCCGATAATTCGATGGCCACGTCTGTATTGCAAAGATTGATGATGGCAACGAAACGCGAGAGGAATGGCAATAGATCAAGACGGGTTCTTTGAACACCAAAAATCGATTTGGTTAGCTTTTTGCGATTATTTTTGGTATTGAAGTTCAGCAGGAATTCAATGGCAGCCGAATCGGTTAATTCCTTATTTACGCAATTGTTAAGGCTACTCAAAAACTGATCGAATTGTTGTTTGCTTTGCGAAGCTTTTTGGCTTGAGTTTTTGCGACCGGCTTCCATTAATGCATTTCCAATTTTATCCACTGCTACAGTACTTTCGGCGCATGTCTCTCCTCAACGATGTCTTCCTTTTCATTCGAAGGATCCGATGATTTCGATGGCGGATCATCGGTATCGATATCACCATCAATGTCCAGAGCATCTAGCGCTTCTTCGGTCATTTCGGTTGGTTCATCCACTTGATCGGGATCAATTTTGGGCGCTGAGAAATTGGGTAAGAATTGTCGTAGATCTGGTAAATCAGTGTAAAAACTTTTGATCTCCTCATCGCCCCACGGATCTAAATCACCCGTAGAAAAATCCTCCAGCATACTTTCAATAACCGTTCCAGCATTACAGCTCTCTGTCTCCTTGGCCAGCGCTGGTAATGGTTCATCGAGCAGATCGGACAATGTTTGTGCCGACGAAAGCAATTTGTCGAAATTCGATTGCATCAGCTCGCATTTTTCCTTCTTGTCATTCGAAATTTCTCCTGCAAAAGGAATTTAACATTTAATGCTCTATTCAATATAAATATATGAGAAAGCCCCTAGCTAACCCTTCGACTCCATCGTACGCCGAATATTCTTCGTCATGTTCAATAGTTCTGCCTGTTCGGACAAAAGGTGTTTGCACAATGTCTTGAAGTAATCTTTCAATAAATTCCGTAGATTCTGTTGCTTATCCGGTGGCAGAAAATCCGATCTTGGTATATCATCAATGCCATATTTCTCAGCCAATGCCATCATGCGTCTTGGTACAAGGCCAGCATATTCTTCACCACAGTGCCTACAAAACGACAGAATGATGGAAAAATTGCTATGGTCCTCCTTGTCCTGCGATATGACATTTATCAGAACCGCACCCAGCAAGGACAATCCCTGTTTACTGTTGATCACACCAGAACTAACGAGCTCGGCGAAAAACCTTAGATCGACACGTAATTTACTCGGATTGGCAATTTTCTCAGCTGGCTTGAGCGCTAATGTCTTCTGCCACGCCTCAAAGAATTGAGGCGCGAATTCCGCATAGGTTTGATGCAGTTCTGAACACAATTGAACAGCTGCCATAACATCATTCATTTTTAGTTTGGCTTCCGTTAGTGCCGCACAGATCTCTGAGATGTATTTGCTTAGATTTAACCCACTCATGTCTTTTAAAAGTGCATCCAATTGTGCCGCTGTGAATTGTTTGAGTTTCTTTACAAACGCCGTATTCTTCTTCAGGCTCGAGTCCAGTTTAGCGAAATAATCGTCATCATGGGACTTAAAACATTCGCCAAGTTATAGATATTTTGATTTTCACGATTATTTTGTTTTTATTGAACTTACTTGTCTTTGGCAGTTCAAGTTCTTGGTACGGATTTGCTTTTTAAAGTCGATTTTCTCGTTCGAGTCCTGGACGAATTTCGACAGTTCTTCTCGCTCCAGGCGTTGGACTTCCTCCGATTCCTCATTGTTGGCCTCGGTATCCGCTGGTTCCTCCGTTTTTTCTGCCTCATTTTCGTCACCCATTCTCGACTTTTTTTTTTGTTTTAAATAGATTTTCGACTAGAGATGTCAATTGAACTTCGAGCTATCGATGATATTTTTAAAAATCGCCATCGAAAACTTGGCAACAAATTTCTTTACACGAGCACAAGGCGTATTTAACAAGGTGGTGGCAGTAGTACAACAACAATGTAAGAAAAACTCATAAATGTCAAAAGCAGCTGACATTTATTCATTTTTGGTCAAATATAAAAGTTTTAAATTTCGTTGAAAAACTTAAGCGAACAAAATTCAATAGAAAATTTGACAGTTTAGAGTTGAAAAAAGGAAAAAGAAGAGCAGTTCCTACGAGCAAAAACAGCTGAGTCCGAAGTCAGAATACCTAAAACATATTCCGAAACATTTAGTTCGTTGGCAAGAGACGCAAGAGGCAAAGAAACTTTTCCTTGTCTCCTGCGTTTATTGCCAACGAACTGAATGTTCCGGAACATGTTTTCGGTATGTCTGACTTCGGACTGACACAACACAAAGTTGAAATAACCTCTTTGGACAGAAAATTGTTCAACAGCCAAAGAACCCCAATTTGGTCGAATTTTTTGTAATGATTTGTTATAGTCGGAATAAGTGTGAGGAAACCTCAAGCAAATTTATGCTATATGATGGCGATTATCTTTATTTATTCGACTCAAATCTTTTATTTTTACTTTGTGCCTATTCGTAAAATTTTTGACATCTGATGTCCAATGAAGAGTTTGCACAATAGCATAGGAATTCCTTTACATATTCAATACATAGAAGCATGTCGAACCATTTGAAATATATGATATCAGCAAACGATCAAGTCTGCTCTGACTATGACTCATATGTAGGAATTTTGCCTCAAAACTTTCGATAGTCCAATCGATAGTGCTATCGATAATTGAGCAACTCTATAACCTATATGACCGGTAGCATTGAAAACCGAGAATAATGGATACCGAACCGGCTGTATTTGTAAGTGAAGTAATCTTTTGTAATAATAAATAACAATAATAAATAATTGTATATTAATTAATATTATTGTTATTAATCTTTTCTAATGTATTCAGACACTCTAATCAATATTTCCAGAGCATTGTAGATAAGTTGAGTACACGTTATGGAAATACTTTGGCGGGAAGCTTTGTTCCCAACAGCTCGAAAATAGCTCTTCGTTCATTTCGACCTTGCATTAGCCGTGATGAGCCTACAGAATATGCCGGGAAAGACCCATCTTTCATACACCTTATTAAGCCGGAATTCATTTTTGAAGATAACATCCTGCGAAGCTTAATTGCCGAATCGAATGCAACATTTTTAGCTCTTCAATCGTTGAAACGGCGCGGTTCTAAAGGCGACTACGCCAAGATTTCAAAAGCTTATCGCAGCATCATAAGAGCTTGTCTTGAAAAGCTTCAAAATGCAATTGGATTGGATGCCGACGAAGAGATGGAAGTCGAATGCGATCGCGAGACATACAAGCAATATATATCCATATTCTATTCCATCGAATGCATTTGGCACTTGTGTGAGATTTTCTTTATGGAACCACCATCAGCATCAGCAGTAATTCCGCAATTACTGGACTGGATAAGGTTTCATTTTCCATCCGATGAACGTTCGGCAACGGATTTATTATTGTCCGGCCGTGAGGCGGGTGAAAGTGATGAGTACTGGCCAACGCTGAAGGGACTTATTTTACAAGGTCATTTGGAAATAACACATGCCCTTTTACAACTTCATCCGAGCTCAGAAAGTTCAGCATTTAAGATGAGTCTTCAAATACTCAAAGCAATGCCAACGTACAATGTAAGAGATGACTAATGGTCTTGTGTACTTTATAGGTAGTGTCAAATAATTTTCAATTTAAACATTGTTTTATAGTCGCCTAGTGGTCTCACGGTACAAAAGTTTCGCTCACAATGGGAATATTGGAAGATGGATACGGAACGCAAGTTGGCTGCAAATGTTCTATCAATTGAGCCGAATTTAGAAAATATCATAAAGGTAATTCTAGAAATTGGATTATTTTTTATACTTATTCATTGGTTTTCTTGTACCTTAATCTTTGGTTTAGCTCGTTTTGGGCGATACGATAGCATGGAATTCGGAAATCGAAAATTCTGAATGTTGGTATGAGTATTTCCCTGGTTTCCTTTTCTATACGAATCCAGTTTTGAAGCACTTTGAATTGGGTGGCGCAGCTAGCGATTGGCTAATACGATGGGCCAAGCTAAAAGGTATTGATGGGAAGAATCTTGAATTGAAGTACTTGGATCAGGTTATTCTACGTCTAATGGAAAATGATTTGAATCAAGTTATTCATCGCATTCAAACGATGGGCGATAATCAATGGTTTGTGACGCACATTACGGATCTTCTTTACAACTGTGGTCAATTGCGTATTGTTGGTGAACGGCAAGTCGAGTAGGTTCCCGTTGGAGAAATACGATAAAATTCTATTTAGAAATTTATTTATATTTTTTTAATATTTTTTTTTTAGTGAGAGTGCTCAGCTGCGGAATTCATTGATTTTCGACTTTGGCAGTAATCTAATGGCATATAAATCACTTTGGCTATTCGGAATCGATTATTTGGAACAATGTTCTATAGAGGGTTTGTATTTTCTTTTTCAAACGGAAAATTCTCATTGCTCATATTTTCAATGAATTTTTCTACATTATGAATTGATCCAACCCATTAAGGTCTAGGCCTTATAGCCTACATTTACAAAAAACTTTTAGAAAAATAAACGTAGTTAACATTATCAGGCATGCTCGAAAGATCGAATCTCCATAAAAAAATTCGAAATAGATAAATTTTATTAATTATTTATTTTTTAAATCGATCGTTTTGATTCTTGATGTCTTATTGAATTCTTGGAATATCGATTATGGCAAGCATTCTTGTAATCATAAGTATGTGGCGTTTTTAAGCTTATGAGAACTGCTAAAGAAATAGATAATCAATGAAAAGTAAATTTTTAATATGTAAATCTCATTCAAAAAACTCTAAAAGTCATATTATTCTTTTTTTTTTTATCTTTGTGCTGAAAATTGTTCCTTAAAGATGCATCTTTTCAGCGAAGGACAAAGTACAGTTAAAATTTTTCTCATACAATAACGTGTGACAGACGTGAAAAAAGAATACAGAAATTTCTTTTGTTAACAGGCCAAGTTTTCGGCAATTGTAAAATCAAACTCCTTTCTTCTGGATTTTTCTATGACTTTTAACCGTTATAACGAATTTCGAGTAGCAATTTATGAGGTAATATAAAGAATTTTCATTCAGTAGAATTCTAGGATTCTCATAACTTTCTCGAAAGAAAAAATTCGCATTGAAATTCAACTGTAAGCATGCTGTGAAAAAGGGATTTCTTAATGCAGGTATAAAAAGTTTCTTCAGTCATAATCAGCTCAAAATGTATGTGAAAATTTCATTTAATTTTTTTCCCCAGAACAAGAGATATGCAAAATACAATCGAAACGGTCTTTCGATAGCGGACGCTATGGAAACGCATTGGAATGGGCAATTAGATCAAAAGATTCTATATTTGTTACATACATTGCTGATTTCTTGTTGAAAGTATGTTGATTTTAAATTTATATCTTATTTTCTTTAATTTGATTTTTTATTCCCTAAAGCATTATACCAAAACCGGCGATTTGCTATGCCCGGATGTTATAACAAAACTTGGCGGAAAGATGCTGATTTCACACGTTTGGTATTTTTGTGAAATACTATGAATTCTATAGTTTTTACCGCATGAAAGAATTCCTAAATGCTGCTGAAGTTTTAGTCGTTCTACTGGAATCGAAGTCAACACCGGCATAGTACATGGAATAAAGACTTGAAATTTTTACTTAAAATAATTTATATCTATTTTGTTATAGTTTCTGGCCGTCACTACTTATAGATACCATACCATTGCTTGAGTCAAAAGATCCAAAATTACTTTCAAATGAAACGTATATGATACTAGCGAATTTGGAAGCTCACCTTGTACCGTTGATTGAAAAGGCAAAAAAACGTATGGAAAAGGATCTGATTTTAAGCCATTTTTTGGAAGGAACACGTCAGTTAAAGCTTTTTTTCCTCATAAAACAATAACGTGTGACAGACGTAAAAGTAATACGAATTTCTTTTGTTATACAGGCCAAGCGGCATTGGAAATCCTCCTTCCGAAGCTACCAGTTCGTACAGAGAAAACAGCATTGAGAATCATAACACTAGCGCGTAAAAAGGGATTTCTTAATGCAGGTATAAAAAGTTTCTTCAGTCATAATCAGCTCAAAATGTATGTGAAAATTTATTTTTTTTTTTCCCCCAGAACAAGAGATATGCAAAATACAATCGAAACGGTCTTTCGATAGCGGACGCTATGGAAACGCATTGGAATGGGCAATTAGATCAAAAGATTCTATATTTGTTACATACATTGCTGATTTCTTGTTGAAAGTATGTTGATTTTAAATTTATATCTTATTTTCGTTTAATTTGATTTTTTATTCCCTAAAGCATTATACCAAAACCGGCGATTTGCTATGCCCGGATGTTATAACAAAACTTGGCGGAAAGATGCTGATTTCACCACGTTTGGTATTTTTGTGTAAATACTATGAATTCTATAGTTTTTACCGCATGAAAGAATTCCTAAATGCTGCTGAAGTTTTAGTCGTTCTACTGGAATCGAAGTCAACACCGGCATAGTACATGGAATAAAGACTTGAAATTTTTACTTAAAATAATTTATATCTATTTTGTTATAGTTTCTGGCCGTCACTACTTATAGATACCATACCATTGCTTGAGTCAAAAGATCCAAAATTACTTTCAAATGAAACGTATATGATACTAGCGAATTTGGAAGCTCACCTTGTACCGTTGATTGAAAAGGCAAAAAAACGTATGGAAAAGGATCCTGATGTATGTCTGGCCCCATTGTTTTTTTTTTTTTTTTTTTCTTTTATCAAATAGTTACAAATTTTTTTTCTATTTTAGGCAAACGTTGAGATCTTAAAGGATTATCGCATCGCAAACATAGAAGAAATTGTCAACCTTCTGCGTTTGGCGTGCGCACGAAATCTCGCGCGTGCAATCATCATTGAAGGCACTTTAAAACGCCCCTAGGCAGTAGAAATACAACATTTTTCCATTTTTGTTATAAATATTTTTAAATAAACTAAAAAAAATTATTTAAGGCTTCAAAAATGATTAATTGAAATTTCTTTGATTTACGGGTATGTGATTATTTTCCCTTTCCCGGGGAATTCAATTCCCCAACTGATGTGATTTACCTTTCTCTAGATTGAGTAGGAATTTGAATTACCTCATGATCTAACTGGCGATATGCATTCTCTATTAAATTCAATTTCCCTCTCAATCTAGGAAAAAGGGGAATTAATCACTTCAATTTCGATATTGAATTACCTTTCTCGCGAAAGGGAAAACAATCACATACCTGTTAGAGAAACAATTTGATTCGTGACTCAATCTCGAAAAGATTGAATCTTTTACTGAAAGGCTAATTTACAATTTTCCCCGACAACCTGGAGTTTTGCCAGTAATTAAACAAAATCTTGGGCTGCACATTTGAAAACAAATTAACGTAGGAAAAGTATTTTTAAAAAGCGAATGCAATTATAACAAGTAAGGGTGTTATAGTCAGACGAGCCTGACAAAACAATATCCGACACAGACACACGTTAAAATAATTTTTAATACCAAGAGGTGTTTAAGGCCATAAGGGGCCCCATATACCGACTTTTGTTCAATTTAATCATGGAAACCGCCCCTTTTCCACGCCCAATTTTCCAAATTTTTGTAATTCTAATCTAGATAAAAATTATTTGAACTTACCCTTTTATCGCTGTTTACGACTGTCAAGCGATCAAACGATCGAATAAGGAGAGCTTCGATATCACTGCAAATGGAGAGAGAGAGAGAGAGAGAGAGAGAGAGAGAAGTCTAATTAGTCTAATGCATCAAATTAGACAGTTAAAAGAATATATAAATCAAAATAAAAACAAGTTAGGGTCTTATAGTCAGGCGAGCCTGACAATAGAATACCCGACACAGACACACATGTTAAAATAATTTTTAATATCAAGAGGTGTTTAAGGCCATAAGGGGCCCCATATACCGACTTTTGTTAAATTTCTTTATGAAAACCGCCCCTTTGCCACGCCCACTTTTCCAATTATTTTGAACTCTATTCGGAGTCTTAAATATACGCTCAAATTCTAAGTTTCATTGCAATATTTCGAAAAAGTCCGATTTTGGGGAAGTTTTGGGATTTTTGTGACAGACCCTAGTACTGGAGGTACCCTTAATAATGGACCTGTCAAAGAAATTTTTGGAGAGGATGCATAAGGGCCAACTTTCGTTCTAGTCCCATTTGAATTTCTGGTGTAGGAGGCAATTTTCCTTCGGCCACGCCCACTTTTACAATTCTTGGAAATTGAATAACTTGGCTTTAAATATGTTCAACTATCAAATTTTATCAAAATATCTCGAAAAACCTAGTACTGGAGGTACCTTTATAAATGGTCCGATCGTGTCCATTCTCGAACTTAATCTTACTCATGTGACATGTCCCCGCCAACGCACATACCAAATTTCGTCAAGATAGCTCAACTCCTTCGATAAGAAAACTGTATACAGACAGACGGACAAACTGACGGAAATACAGAAGGTCAGCCAGAAGAACAAACAGAAGGACATACAGACAGGCATCTCTTAATCGAATCTCCTGGTAACGCTGATCATTTCTATAAATATTTTGTATGGTCTATCTCGACTGGTTCTGGGTGTTCCATACAACCACATAAACGCAATATACCCTCAACACAGAGTGTATAATAACAACGGATAGATCCATGATACAAAGAGAGCAAGATAGCGCCATTTCGGGTACCGCTATTTTGTAGCATTCGCATTGTTGTTGTTTCCCATGCTAAAGTATAGTTGTGACGTTGGGCTTAACATGCAAAACAACAACAACGAAGCTCTCATTTTGTATTTGTGACATCATCGGGCTGAAGTGGCGCTATCTTGTTTTCTTGTATCATGAGATAGATCTGGAAATCGGATCTCAGTACTGAGAAAAATATATAACCTTTTGGGTTTCTTTTCTTTCGGTGCATTGAAGGACGACCATTACGTTTTTAATTAAATTGTTAACAAATTACTTTATTTGCAGTGTACTGTTTAGGGTCATTACCATGGCATCTTGCTTAATCGATAAATTCCGAAGCAAATGAAGATTTTTCAATACGAAATTCCGTCAGTCCGAAAGCATCAATCAAATAGTTTACTTCTACTTCGGAAGGATTTCAGAGAAGCTCTCCCTTTTTTTAATGATCTGCTGGGCGAATGAAGATAGATATCTACTGCAAAAATTCCCAATTAAATATCCTAAAACCGAGACACTCAAGGATATATTACAAAGATCGAGTGTTCCGATAGTGAGCACATAGTTCAACTCATCAAGTTAAACCAACACATTCAACAAACCCACAATCACTCCATCAAGTTCCGCATTATTGATAAAAGCTCATCATCAACCGGAAGAAAAAAAAAAAAAAGAAATAACAAAACAGCAAAGAAATGCGATACCTGGCAACGGCTTATCTGAACAATCGCGTTTTCGATTCGCGACTAGTGAAGGATAATCTTCTGGATAAATGGCCACTTGGAAGCGACCCTTATGTGGAGCGCAAAGACGAACGAAATTTAATGGAATCATACGTAGTGCCATAACATTTTGCATTTCCATTTTTCACCCATCTCATCACATCTGCACCAAATTTTCGATTTCCATCATAGCACCCATTGAGCAGTTTCGGAATATCACAAAAACATTGATATTTTTTTCACAAACGATAATTCAGAGAAAAATTTTTAGTATTAATTCATAATTTTAATTTCCATAAATTAATCAATATTTTCTTAAGGGAATTTTTTGTACTTGCGCGTTATTAAAAAAACAAAAATTTCGGGTCCTCTTGACTACTTAATAGTAAAAAAAAAAAATTGAAAATTTCTTTTTGAGTAGAGCAGGGTTTCGATTTTGACCATACCATCATGTCGAGTAATTTTAATAGCACTGTGATGTATTCACAATTACAGCCTTGGTCTGTCGCTGGCGCTCCGCCATGCATGGAGCCGGTAACCGGGCCGACTGTGCCTCCCCGTGTTGGCATATCCTACCAGGTAATCTCATCTTTTTTTTCCCCCCCATTGCTTCGATGATTTTCATATGAATCTGTTCGTTTTAGACTACGAAACCGCATCCGTGGCGACCGACGCTTAGTTTCGAGCTAATCGAAAATAAGAATCTGGCCGAACAGCCAGTAACTAATCAATTGGTGAAGCCATGCTTCGCACCATCGAACATGTCAACCGAGCCGATGATTTTCCCGAACCTGGTCACCGGCTTTGAGCGTAATCCGCAGCATGCGGCAAGGGCCGCACTCTATACGCGCTACACCTCTTCGGAGTGGGCCAATAATAATTTATCGCTCTTTACCGAATCGAATATAAATCGGTAAGTTGAGACCAATGGATATATCGTCCATGTTTCATCGACCTAACCTCTCATATACTCAGTTTGTCATATAACACTGTGGTAGTTGAAAAAAAAAAGACCGAAGAATTCTAAATGGGTATAGCTCCCTAATGCGGCATTTTATCATAGCAATATTTTCGGAAGAACTACTTGGTATATCTCAGAGTACATTTTAGTGTTAGCTTAGAATATCAAACCTCAACTCATACATAGATATGGGCCAAAAATTGGCCGTTTAAAAAAATTTTTACATGGAGGCGTACCGATAACTCAAAAAAACTAATGACGTAGTTCGATTCCTCGCGCCCGAAATAGGGGGAAACCGTTAAATTCGGTGTTGTCCTTATAAATTTTTGCAAAAAAACTATCACAGTGTAATAATCAATAGGTCTACTTAAATCGAGCTAAAAGTTTTTACATCTAGGGTAAGTGTATGCTGAGGTTTAGGAAAACTTTGAAATTCCAAATAAATGAAGAAATTCCAACCGACACTATCCAAAATCGAAGAAAATTTCCCTGACGTATGTCGGACTTTCTATCGTTTATTGCAGATTAGCATCAGGAGGTCATTTTACGCCTATATACCAAATATGGACTAAATCCCAGAAACGACCGTAAAGTTAACTTAAGCCCTATAGTTCCTCCTCAATTCACAAAGTCGTCCCGATGTGTCTGTCCGTCTGTATTAGGGCTTTCGATCCCGGGATCCCGAATCTCGAAATCCCGGGATCCCGTCCATTTTTCGGTCCCGAAAATCCCGGGATTTAATTTCAAAAATCTCGGGATTTACAGGATTGATACAGAATTGAAAAACCTTAAAAATTTATTGAACCGACTCTGTATCCTATAATCTTTGAAACTTTGCAAAGGATGTAGATACAGGTTTTTAATAGATTAAGTGATCAAGGGGAAGGTTTATATATGAGTATATATACTAAATGAATAACATAGTTTCCTCGGAGGCGCTGCGATGTTCGCCGGTTTTGCTAGTTTCTTATACAGCACGATTCGAAATATTCCCGGGGAACCTTTCCCTGCGGATTTGAAATATTTCTTCCATTCTAAGCACACTGGGAAGGGAACAAAATGGGAGTAAAAATTTCGAAATTTTTTAAGCAATATGTTCTAAACTGGACGCGACCCCCAAAAACTAATTACAGATTCGGAATCAGGAGGCCGTTTTATGTATAGGGACCAAATTCCTAGAAAGGCACACAAACCAAACTTATGCCAAAAACTCCCGGGGAATATTCTTTAAGAATATGTAGGGCTGATCGAAAAATATTCTATCCCGTCTAAATGGCCAGTGGCGTAGTAAGACATTTCGGCGACCGTGGCACGATGGGGGAACAACGCAGGAAATGCCGCCCCCTTTAACCGGCCTCAATAAAATTACCTTTATAAACATTGAAATATGATTTGACGCCAGGGGTGGATTCCCCTTCTATCCCTCTCGCTACCCTACTGTAAATGGCGCCAGGAATTTAGATGAAATTGATTATGTTTTGGCCCCTTTCTTTAAATAGTTCCATAATTTAAGGGGCACAATAAAATCAAATCGAATTTTTTTACTCCCCTCCAAGTAATCAATCCGAGCGCTTGCGAAATGATTCCGTTCGCATGATGCGTGAAACCGATGAGAAAACTATGCAGGGTCAGCGGGACGCTGGACGCCGGCTTGGAGAACGTATAACTGATGTAACATTCTGGCGTAATGAATTGAACACTGAGCTGGAGAAGCTCATTTCGGAATCCTCGGCTATATCCGAACTGAAAAGGAAATGCGGTAAGGCGATGTTGGATTTAGAGGCACCATTGCACATAGCACAAGAATGTCTCTATCATCGTGAGGGACGTGCTGGAGTCGAAAAAGTTCATGATACAGTTGAGAAGGCGCTGCTACTCGAAATTGATAATCTTCGTAATTCGAAGGATAAGCTTAAAGATCTATTCGAAAAGGTAAGCGAAGTGGTGGTGGTGGTGTGGCTTTTTTTTAAATTAACGGCTGAACTATTTTCAAAAATCTTTATTTTAGATAACCAAGCAAGCGAATGATTGCCGAGCTGCCCAGCATGCCCTGGAGGAGGATGTTGTGCATAAGGAGTCTACACTTGGAATTGATTCGGTTTGTCATCAGCTCAACAATTACAGTCGTGGTCTGGCTTACTACGGTGGCATTGAGAAATATGATCCGAGTATATCTACTCAGGACTCTTGGGCTGAGGCGAGCAGTAATCGAGTGAGCAGGTGAGCTAGTAGATCGATCGAATGGAGGGGAGAATTGGAAATGCATGAGAGAATTCAATATATGATCTCTCCATTTAGATCTCAAGCGGAACGTGCGAAATTATCGCAATTGCGCAGTGATTCCGAAACTCTTGTCAATGCAATAGCTTCATCGGTTTGGGATCACTGGAGCAATACGAATAACGCATTGGATAGACGCGCCCAGGAAATGTCCGAAGCGAAGAATAAAATCCAATTGCATTTGCAAAAGTCTCAACAGGAGCTGTTCGATCTGGAAAAGCATATATTCCTATTGCAAAAGGCTATACAGGATAAATCGAATCCTCTTATGGTAGCCCAAACACGTCTGGAGGCACGTTCTCATCGTGAAGGTGTTGAGCTTTGCAAGTAAGTGGGAGAAGCCCCCGGGGGCAAATGATTTACTCGATTGAATAATTGCTTTTTTTCAGAGACACTGCACAATTGCGTTTGATTGAGGAGGTCCAGGACATTCAAGGAACCGTGCATGATCTTCACCGCAGATTGCAGGAAGCAGAGGCACAGCACCAAAGTTTGCTGAAACTTCGCTCCACTTTGGAAGCAGATTTACGTCGCAAGGTTAACGCCGTCTTTATAGATCGCGAGAAGTGCATGAGCCTCCGACGTTCGTTCCCCGTCAATAACATGATTAAGTACTAAATTTTATGAGCGTTCGATTTCGTCGTTAGATCAATATTGTGTAGCGAGAGGTAATTCTGTAAGTTTTTGCGAACATATGCACCCATTTCGACAATGATCAATAAAATGCTTTGTTGATTTAATGATTTTTCGGCTTATGAAATTTTTATTTTCAATATGGTTCTGTATGAAAAAATTCAAGGGAAGAGTTATTTAAATTTAAAATTCAATCGCGGGCATTGTTTGAAACTTCGCCAATCGACGATAGTATCCGTGATTCATTATCAGGCGTGATCTAGAAATCGGAGCCGAATAAAATTCAAAATCATTAGTGGGGCTCATGCTGCTTCGCAAACTGTGAGAAATGAGAAATTTGTCACACAACTGTCAAAATTTATATGAAAATTTACGATGGGAAAAGTTGCGAAGGCATTTGCGAAGCTGCATGAGTACCACTATTGTGATTTCAATAGCAATTTAATTTTTTAATTTTTGGGTATTCGAATTTTAGAGCATTCTTGTATATTACTCCCTATATAAAGGTTCGTCTGGTCCTAGAATGATTAACCGACCGACGAAAATAACTGACAAACATCATCTAAATATTCATGGGGAATTTTTCCTTGCGGATTTGAAAAAAATTAGCTAAAAATTTGAAAGTAACACTGAAATACTTATATTGATCTTAGAATATTTGAATCTAACGGCTTTTGTCAGTCCCTACAATATAGCGGCTCGAATGAATCTCCAAAATACTTCCTTAACAACAACAACAAGGAATGGTGATATGTATAGTTCGGGTATGGTCGTATTGTGAATATTAGCCATTTTGTCACGCCCACTTCCAGCTTTTGTAAGCAATGAGACCAATAGTAACAACCAAGGTGCAGAGACGTAGATAGAGAAAGAGTGCTTTGGTAGTTCTTATATTGGCCATAGTGGTACATTGCCCAATTATGAGACATTAACCAAAAAACATTTTGGGGGACAGAGGAAGTTTAGACAGTTTTGGACCAAAAACCAAAAATATCCGAAAAATTCATGCCATCCGATTTCGATGAAAATTTATATATAGAATCAGCCCTATTCTGAATAATATTTCACGTGAACTTTTCCGCCAGTTTCAATAAAAGTTTCTAAAAAAAAATTCTAAGAATTTTGGGATTACAATTTTTTCAAAAAACTGATCACAAATAGTCTAGTTAGGGCCTAGTTCCAAACTGGTCCAAAAATAAGCAGCTGTAATCAGTTTTTTGAAATAAGAAACATCTCTAAAATACATCGTTTTTATTTTGTTGCAAAAAAAAAAAAACTAAAAATTCTGAAAATTTCATATAGTTTGACAGTTTAGTTTCTGAAAGAAGAAAACGAATTTGATATTAACACCACCATTTTAAATACGCCTTGAGTTATTCCAAACTTAAAAAGTCATCAAATTATGTCGAAAAAATAGATCCTAGCAGACATTTTAGGGAATATTCCAAAACGAATCTAAAATTTTTAAGATATACGGTCCGTGATGACCTTTGCTTAAAAATTTTTAGCAATTTTTTTTGCAAGCTTCTGCACATGTGCTTGGGAAATCGGATCATGAGCTTCGCTCATTTAAATGAACCTACTATGCAGTGTAGAAGGCCTGTAAGGAAAAATCGTTTTTTCCACTTTATCGATATTCAATATACAAAGAAAATAAGTGTGCTTTCAGACACGCCAACTTTCGGCCGATATTTCTCGAAAACATTTTGATTTCAGTCACGTCGCTTATACCGACGATTTTGCGACGATTTTTGACATTTCTGACCGTTAGATGAAAATTTTGAATTTACTTATTTAGTCTTCATGTCACTTAAACAAGAGTAAATCGTTATGCTTTTTCAAGTGTGCAGACCAGAATGTCCAAAAAGCAAACAAAAAACAAATTCAATAAAGAATCGTTATATGCCTGCCACACGTAGATCGAAATTGAGTAATTTCAAAAAATTTGAGAACAAATTTGACATTTGAAATTGAGGCAATTTCAATTTTGTTCTGAAATTGAGCAATTTCGATCTACGTGTGGCAGGCATATTAGGATAAAATCGTTGTGTTTAAAAAGCTATCGAAAAATCTAAAGCTCGCTTACATCGGAGTCTTATATATGCTTATATATGCTTAGGTGGGGGTTAAAAATTGTCAAAATCTCCCTTACGTAATTAATGAACAGCCCCTAAGATGTCACGCCGATGGAACAAATCGGTTGAAAATCAGAGAGTATGAAAGCCCACTAATACGCTATTTACACGTCAAGACATTTCGATAATGAAAGAAATTTTCGAAGGCAAGGGATTCAGGGAGAACACAGAAAAACGCTTCCATTACACATCATCGCGCGTTCTCAGGCCACAATATGTGTGTTTCATTATCGAAATGTTTTAACGTGTAAATGGCCTCTAACAAAACTGAAGTAACGATACAAAAACCGATACTCGATAAATCGATGTATGTCGAACAGCCCTAATTCAGTTTCCATCTTGATGTTTGTCATATAGAACTCAACAGTTTATCGGAAACGAAGCGCTTCAATCGGCGATTTTGTGTATATATATATATATATCTATGAAATATTTCAGCAAAGAAAATATATATAAAATAAAAAGCATAGAAAATTTCCAAAAAATCATTGCGTGCTAAATGAGTGCTAAGCAAGATAAATTGCGAGAACGCGTGCATTCAGTTAATTGTGAAAAGTGAAAATTGTTTTGAAAAAATTTTTATTCGCACACGAGTATATATGAGCGTGTGTGCGTGCGTGTGTGTGTGCGTTCTGCAATTTAAAGTACCATCAGAGGAGAATTGAAGCAGAATCGAAAATCTTTCAATATCAGATTGCGAATATACAATATCTAACTGAATTGATCACAGCGGTATGTTTACTTGATGAATATTCTTTTTCAAAAATAAAAGTTTATTATTTTCAATGTTCGGGATTATCGCAATATGATTAGGAAATTATGTTAGGAAATTCCTTCGCGTTCACAGCGATTAATGAGCGAAAGTTGTCTTCCCGCTTTTCGCTACGTTATTCCAGGTTATTCCTGTTGCCAACGACAACAACGAAAGCGATACCAGCGAGCAACAACAACAATAGCGACAACAGCGACAACGAATAATAGCAACCATGATATTAGTGGCTTCCACCCAATTTTCAAGCGTTATCATGTGTTTCAGCCATTTGCAGTTTGGCATTTTCAACGCTTCCGTTGCATTCGAAACTGTAGCACTCAAGATCCAAATGAACCATGCAGCGAGGAGCGACATTTGCAGCCTCATAGCTCCACAGTTTCACATTGGTGTGGTCGCTGTTTGCGGTTTGTTGCAATTGTTGTTCGATCGTTTACGAAATTGGCCGCAACTGGCAAAGATTTTCTCATTTGCAACTTTAATTTCTTTCGAAATACTAATTCGAAATCAAACACGAAACTCCTCGATCGCTGTAAAAAGTAATTACAATCATTACCAGCACCAGCACGGCAGAAAAAACAGAAAAAACTCCAGCCGCTACACTCCTCATGGAGTGTATCCAAGGCTTTTCTTATGCTTTACGTAGATGTGCTCGTGTATACATCTCTATGTATATAGGTGTATAATTTTTTTTTTTTTTTTTTTTTTTATAATCGCCAAGCACAATTGTTTTGAAAATCATAATCATTCTCGGCGAAACGAATTGAAAGCATATAAACAAACAAGCAAAAAAAAAAAATAAAAAAGAGATAAAAAAAAACAGAAAAAAACCCGAAAGAAACCACCATCGAGACAGAGCAATGGGAATCGTTACGCTGGCATTTAAATCCGTCGCGGATTCGTATTCGTTTTCAGATTGAGATTCAAATTCGGTTACGGATTTTCGTTCTTTTTCTGTTGAATGTGATATCTGTTTTGTTGAGCGGTGAGTCTGAATTTAAATTCCATTCCATTGCAAACGAATTCGAATTCGGATTCGAGTCCCAATGGGCATCTGAATATGAGTCTGAATCTGTAATTGTTGCTTGCTGAGTATCAATCGCTGTAATTATCTTGGATTATTGTCTTCAGTGGATTAGATCCGCAATTAGCTACCATTTCGAACGTGCTTCTTGCCTACTTGAATAATTGAATAATGAAATAATGAAAAAGTTCAACCGTAAGCTATGACGTAGAATGCTCAAGAAAAAAACAAAAACAAAAACAAAAACATAAGCAAAAGCAAAAATAACGAAATCAATTGAATCAGGTCAAGGTAATTATGTGTGTGTATTATATATGTATATATATATATATATATATATGAGTGTGTGTGTTTGTTCGTGTCATGTAACCGAATATGTTCTTATCAAAATGCTGTAATTTTCCCTCCTCAGGTCGAATTGAATGAAGAACTGCAGAATCGATGGAATTCAGAAGTCAAGTTAGTTCGAAATGTTTTCACCAGGAATTTCGGTTGCAACGCTGAGAGAAATGAGAAGTATGCGGAACCAATTAGCGTATCCATGCAGTTAACAGTTCTCGGCAAAGAAATAGTCGCAGTGTTATACATTTTGAATGGAATTCAATGCGAAAATTGAATAAAAAAAAAAGGCATTCCGGATTTGAGTAGAAGAGGTCACAAGAGGAACACAAATACAACTTCCTTTTCGTCCTCCCAATTTTTTTCTATCTGCCTTTTTACCTCAAAAAATTCATTGATAACTGTTATTTTCGATCCCTGGTTAAAAAAAAAAACTGAAATACACTGAAAAAAATAAAATAATTTTTTTCTTTTTCGTGTAAAAGTTTTTCTTTGGGGCTCTCCTGTTCTATCAGAAATGAAACAGAAATGAAAAACTTCATATAAAAAAAAAAAACACTTAAGAAAATTTTTGATTCATTTCTAAAGCGTTTTTTTATATAAAGTTTTTCATTTCTAACAGTGTAAAATTAATAAATAAATTTTTTTTGATTCCCTGTTTTATTAATAAAATTAGTCACCGTTTGTTTCATCTTTCTATCTTATTTAGATTTTCTCATGATTATAGTAATTTTTTATATTTTCATACAAATTATTCAAGAATAATAAAAAGAAATTGCTCAAAATAAAATATTTTATGAGATTTTAGCATAAAAAAGCTTAAGGATACCTCAGGGACACTTTTAGTTACAAGAATCTAAAAACCAAAATCCCGCAGTCGAAAATACCCTTTCCAAGACATGTTCCCCATGATATAGTAATTTTATTAATATTTTCCTGCATCAAATTTTCAATTGCAATCAATAAAAAGAAACTTCCTCAAAATAAAATATTTTTAATGAGTTTTAAGCCATAAAACGAAGACCTTAAGGACATTCTTCAGAGGGATGAGTTGGGAGACTTTAAAAGAATTTTTTCATCGGGTTTCAACGCAATTTTCGTCATTTCTAGTGCATTTTTTTTTTGTCGAGTCCTACTTATCATTGTGTTCATCAGTCATTCGTCGTGATGCCATTCTAGAGAAATTTTACTATGAGAATTTTCAGTTCAGTTCATCTTTGTATCGCCTATTCATTTTCATATTAATTATCTTAAAATTCACAAAGAAGTACCTACAGTGAAATCGCTTATGAGTCTATTCAAAAATTATTGAGATTTTTCAACTCATCAGAAATGAATTCTAAACTCATATCCAGGGACGTGAATCGGTTTTGAACCGCAAACCCGCTTTTATCTGCTGATAAACCAAACCATTAACCGAACCGAAGTTTTTCACAAATGTTTGAACCGAACCGAAAACAGAACCCCTTTTTCTAAAGGTTCAGGGTTTCTTATTTGTCTGCAACCATGCACAGCGGTCGCTACAATAGGCCAAAAATAAAAAAATCTAAGTCGATATTCTTATGAAATTAATATCGATACCATCTCTAATATGAGTAAAGTAACCACCACTAACATGTTATTGTGCAAATTTTAACGCTAAGTGGTAAAAAATTCCACCCACTTAAGAAAAAAAAAAAAAAAAAAAAAATGAGTGGTAAAAAATGGCGTTAGAAGTAGGAACACGTGGTAACAAATTTTTTTTCAGTTTGGGAAATTCCCGAACTGATGAACCGAACCGGAATCCCGGCTGAAAGAAGTAGAAAAACCGGTTTGACGAACCAATTCAAAAGTTGAAACACGGTTCGAATCGGCTAACCGAACCGGGAAAATTTTCCACCCGGTTCACGTCCCTGGTCATCTCAGTCTCCAGTCATAAGTTATGGCTGACATAATCAGTATAATGAAAGGAAATATGCCTCATTTGTAAACCATTTCAGTTTGGAACCTGTTCCCACTCATTCTTCTTTGCCTCAGTTTCCTTTATATCATGATTTTAATTTCTATACAACATTTTTTTATTCTCCACTTGGAACATTAATCCAGTCTTGATACCTACCAAAAAACGACGACTTCATTTCGACCTTGAAAGCAATTAACACCATAACTATGTGCTTGTTAAATGCAAATGATTTTAAATTAAAAGTATTCAAAATATTATTAATAAATAAGAATAAGAATTAGAGAAAAAGACAACAACTTCCGCAAATCAAGTTTGCAATTTTTTCAGAAAGCTCCACTTCCCTTGGCCACTGCTGCAATCTTTGCGCTCTCGCTTTGAAAATTATTTTCAATTTACATACAAACATACATACATACGGGTAGTGTATATGAGAAATGGCAAATCGAACACTCCGATGATTTTGTGTGATTCATATCTCTGTGTTCTCCACCGCAATGGGTATGCATGAATGTGCACGCGCTGATAAGCACGTTCATCTATGTTCGTTCTATCAGCGAATGTTTATCATTTCCGAGGCGAGAAGGTACAAAGCACGGCACAGCGCAGCGCAGCACGAACAAGCAGAAGCGATTTTCGTCAGTGGGACGAAATGTCAAAAACAATTGCCGAGAGTCCCAGCCATATTTATATGCCCAGTTCTAACCCGTAATTGATATACGAAAGTAAAGTGCGTCCGATAGCAGATAAGAGCCACTGAACGATATGTACATATGTAAATATTTTATCTGATATATTATATATTTACGGAGAGATACAAACACATGTACATATATGCAATAAATTCCAACGAAATCAGCAAAAATCGATATTTTGTGCCCAAAAAAAAAAAAAAAAAAAAATTGAGTAAAACAACAGGAAAATCGCAACCAACTTGTATGGACTGAAAATGAGTCAGAGACCCTCGAGAGCTGCTTCTTTTCATGTTCATCGCATGCGGAAGACAATGGCTACAGTTACGACGACTCTTTCGACGTGCATCACACGCACAATTCTATTTTAAGCGCTTTTCTTTTTTTATGCATCTTCACCTTGAACCAAAACGTTGAAATGTTGCAAAGCAGTAATGATGCTGTTTATTCATAAAGGACTTTTGCTTTTGTTAAAGTGCCCATGCGATGGGATATTACGTCACAGTTTTATTTATTTATTTATTTTTTTTTTGTGTGATTCTACGTGGAGAAGGCTTCTGTATAGGGTATTGTAGGTGGGATGAATAGTTTTGATGCATTGAAATGAATAGTATTGTAACAATGAGCTGAGAAAGAGTTCAAATAAAATGCAGTTCACATGTTCATCTTAATGTTCCATTCAAAATTCCCTGATCGTGCATATAAGTGTATGGAACATTATTCCGGAATTCGCTGAAAATGGTTTAAGGGGGTCTTCTCATTGAGCAACTTTTTTTTTCGACTTTTTTTTTTTTTTGCATTTATTTATAGCTTGGGTAGTTGTGAATATGCCCCTAAAAGGATTTTTTGAAATTCGAAATAGTTTAGAGGATATAGCCTTCTTTGTCGAGCAAGATCTGCGCTAAAACGAGTAATTTTTGCGTTGCTTCAAACTTTAAACGCGTTTATCTCGAAACCACGTTTTTCGAACTGGCGGCCATGATATCTCCAGTTCAACTGAACCGATTTTCATGAAACGAAGTGGAATCGACGCAGAATTGTCACCATTCTCAGGTGAACCTCGACCATAATTTTAAAAAATTGTTTACTATTTTTTTTTTTTACACTAAACTACAAAAAAAAAGCCCGAAATTGAAATTTTTTTTTTGAATGGCCGCCATTTTGTCAAAAAAAAATCACAAAATTAAGCTTGAGGTTCACCCGAGAATTACATCTATACTGATTATAACCCCGTTTTTTTTTCCATTTCGGACGCTCCGGAGACCCGGAATCGTGGCCGCCGTGACGACACCTTTTTTTTTCACCACCAACTTTGAAGTCTCATTACTTTTTGAACAGCCCAAGTATCGAGGCAAAAAAAATTTTTTTATTTACTTTGAACCTTTTGTAATACAATAAATAAAAAAAGTTTTCAATTATTCTTTGCGTTTTCAAATAAGAATTTTTTTAAAAAGGGTCCAAAAAACGGGTTTTCAATGAGAAGACCCCCTTAAGAGTTCGTTTTTTAATCGAAAAAAAAAATTTCACTCATTTTTGAGTCCACCCAGAAGGGATTTCACTCACGGTACTTCTTTGTGAAGTTTAAAATACAATATGCTTCCACTTGTTTCTCTATTAATTTTTCTCCAATTATTTTAACCCTTCTCTGCAAACTATAAAATTTTCATTAAAATATTTCCCAAAATTGAAAATATTTTTCAAACCAGCAAAGCTCTTCAATAATAAAACTTCCAGTGTACACACTGCTTGCCTTGCTCGCCTGGAGCTCATGCAAATGCATCAATGTTACGACAATGCAAGTGGCGGGGTTAAGCAGGGGGGTTTACTAATTCAAACACGAACACGATTACGACTTGGAGTGAACAGTGAACGGCACGGAATTGCGGACGTGCATATCAATAATAGAAGGGGGGTTGTGTGTTGTGCTCCAGGACATAAAGCTTCTAAAGTTCAGTCGTGCGATGACGAATCGACGACATCGACACAAACCCGCGCACACACACCCACACACACACACGTACGTGTTTGTACGCATGTGAAATATCCCTGCTGGTGTGGGGTGGTTTTGGGTGGCCGCCCAGCAGGGACTGAAATATGCGTTAGAGTATAGCAACACAACAACTACTTCAGCCAGTCGCCAGCTATCGTTATTGCTATCCTTGTTAACATTGCGTGCGTCGTCGTTGTGGTTGTCGGCGTCGTTTGAAAGCTGGCAGCGAAGCAGTAAAATATCGATCGACAGGCAAGCTACCAGGCTAGCAGGAAATCAGCATCGACAAAACAAACAGAATCGAAATCAGACTCCAAATCATAATCAAAACGAAAAGGGCGGCTAAGGAAGCAGCGAAATCGTTCGACTTATTCTTGTGCCATGTTGCTTCAGTAGTATTCTTTTGTTGTTGTTGCTGCTGCTGCAGGTGGAGGGGGTTGGCATTTGAGTGAGTGGTGCTTTTGTCAGCAGACAATTCCATAAATCAAGAATCTCTTGTGTTTGCTTTTTTTCTTTTGAATTTTCAATTCGAAAATCGAAATAATTCGCGACAGAGCCTTGGCGAATATTGTTCATTTATTTATTTATTTTTTATTTATTCAAAATCAAAAGCTTTGGGAAGGAAACTTAGTTTTGAGCCTCTCTCTAGTTGTGTGTATTTTTCTTTTAGAAATAATTTTTCCAGTCCTTGTTTTCTTTACTTTGAGCTCAAATAGTTTTTTACGATTTTTTATACTTATAAGTACTTAACCCTTTCAACCCCAAAGTTGCTTATAAGCAACATTCGAACGTCCTCCTTCTTTTTGCAGTTACGCCTATGTGATGCAGAATAATTTTTTGTTTATAATAAAGTGCGGTCGATTAATTGTCTAAGAAAAGAATACGTTACAATTTTTCAAAGAGAATCCTTTTATTTCGACTTTGTTTGCTGTAGAGTGTGGACATGTAGAAAAATGTTAAAATTTTGAATTTTTTCAAAGGTAATGACTTTATAGTAATTTTTGCAGAATTGAAGCGCAAATATAACAGAAAATGAGAAAAAAGAAAATTTTTGTAATATTTTTGGTTGTTCAAAAAGTTATAGGCCTTTTTCTGTTTGGAGATAATTTATCTCAGCACCTATATAATTGATCAAAACAACTCAAATCTTCGCCTGGTTCAAAAACTCATCATCACCTTTGATTTTGAGTCGAAAATAATGGTATTAGACAGCAGGTTAAAATTCGGGGATGAAAGGGTTAAAATTATTTTCTATATTTCTTAACCCTTTACTGCCCGATATTTTATCGCTTAACAGCCTGATTTTTTTTTATAGCTAAAACGAATTTTTCATATGAAATGTTTGGTTCCTGGATGTAACAGTGGGATATTATGGGTTAAATAAACCGAAAAAATTGTATTTTTGCAGTAAATGGTTTTATTAACCCTTTACTGCATTAAATATAATATAATTTAAATTTTTTTGTAGCTGTAAATGGGTTTATTAACGCTTTACTGCATGATGTATTAAAAAAAGTGGCAAAAAATTTCCCCATTCTTCTGGTTCGATCCTTCAATGGGAAACAATATGGAAAACAATATTCGGGAATTTCGTCTCTTTCAAGGACTCTCTTCTCATCGTTTTTGGAAAATGATTACAGGCCGATTATTAAATTGCCCGCTCAATGAAAGTATTCCCTTCACTTATTTTTCCCCCCTTTTGTTTTGGTTTTTTTTGTTTTTGTATCCGCTACTCAAAGTTGAGCTCCAATCAGTTCGGCTCAACTTAAAGTCAGTTAATATTGTAAACGACGCGTCGCTCGATGCATGCACTTTGTAAACCGGACTAGTTACCATGCACCGTGCACCACAGAACAACAACAACAACAACAACAACAGCAGCAGCAGCAGCATGCAACATCGTCGTCCATCTCTTTGTGCATTGAGCGCTTTATTGCAGCCAGCGGAGGACCAAAGTGCTGTTGCCTTTCGTGTTTAGCAGCTTCTGTATTGCCGTTTTTGCTTCTGCCCTTGTTGTTGTTTTATTTTTATTTTCTTTTTTGTTTTTTGTTTTTGTTTTTCTTTTTGTATTACATCGTTACGTCGTTGGCTGTCTGGCTGGTCCTTGAACTGTCAATATGGAAAAGAGCGGCATTAAGGTGAACAGGAAAACCTGAAACATTGGCGTGGCGTGCAACACAAACAAAAACAAAGACAAAAGAAAGAAGACGACGACGAAGATTTAAAAAAGCACCCAAATTAAAACAAAAACAAAAACAAAAGAGAGAAAAAAATTAAATAAAATGAAATGAAAGAATAAAAAAAAAGGTGAAAAAATCCATTTATGCATCGCAGCGCAGCGCTTCGTTTGGCTCCTGACAGAGTTCAAGTACACGTAGACGTACTCTGGATTTTCACCTTACTACACCCGTCGTCGCTGCTGTCGTCATCGTTATGCTCTCCAGTGGAGCAGTCAGCATCCATTGAGCCAGCATCCTCCGATCTTGTTTGTATTTTCCACTTTTTGTTTCTTTCTCATTCGATAGAGTGGTCCCGACGAGACCGAAACGAACCGGACTCTAGGCAGCGGGACGCAAACTTCTTTTCAGCCTATTACCTAGACCAGTCCATACGATTCGGTGTTCATTTATTGGTTGTTTTTTGTTGTTTTGTTGGTCGGTTTTTTTTCCTCATTCGCTTTGCTGGCTGCAATTATTTTGTATGCATGCGAAATAATTTATAACTTCCCGATGGCAACGTCATCCTCATCCTCATTCTCATCCTCAGTGTTCTTTTCTTCGGCTTCTCCATCGTCATCCTCATCAACAGCAATAACACCATCCGGTGCTGGCTGTACTTGATGCTGACGGAAAGCACAAAAGCCCATAATCCACAGCCCAGCACATATAACACGCACATACATACATATATGGAGTGGCAACTTTATCAACGCAAACTCCACAGTCCACAGTTCGCAGTCGGCAGTCCACAGAACACACCCAACTCCCACCCCAAGTAACGTCCGAACGACCCTCACAGGCAATTGAGCCCTGCTGTACTTTCTGCTTTCCGGCACTTTACTCCTTTGCCTTTGCCTTTGCCGAGTGTATTATCCGTTTTTAGGCTTTTGTGAAGCTCTCAACAACGTCAGAATCGGTGGAGACCACCTCAACTGTTCCTTTTTCTGTTCGCCTCCGCATCGTCTGCCTCCGTTCGGTTTATGTGTATCCAGCGTTATTCTGCTTTGCATCCTCTGTTTTGTGTGTCCTTAAGCGCAGCCCCCGACATGCAGTCTCAACGAATCGTCTGCACAGTGCACTCTAAGCTCGTCAAGCGCTTTCATTGCGCATTCATCATTTTGCATTATTGATGAACCGCTCGCATATGCAGCCGTATCCGCGTAACGTCTGGGGAGGAGTGGAACGCCTGCTTTGGGATTTCAAGCGTAAAAGTGGGGGCTTCCATTTTCAACCCTCATACCATAGGGGGTTTGAATTTTATTATAATTTTTTTTTTCCCCCTTTTTGGGCGCATTAAGTGAATATGAAAGTTTTCAATGTGATTAAATGTTGCGGGCCTTACTGCGCAGGGTCGGTCGTTGCAAAACGCGTACCCGTGGTGTGGCAACCAAGGGGAATGGTAGCAGGGGTAATGTGGTTCATCAGAATGCTTTGTTTACAAACTCTTCAAAAAAGAGAATGGGACTGCCTTTCAAAATTAATGAAGTATTTTTAATGCTTAAAAGAATTGATTCAAAAAAAAAAAAAAAAATCGCAATATGGCAACTCTGCTTTATTAATTAAAGCTGCGATTTCGAAAAGGTATAATTAAAAGCTAAAGGGTTTAAGATTTTCTTTTGAAATTCGAGTATGAGAGAAAGAGTTTTCGAACAATTGACAATAATTGCGAAAAAAGAGCTTAAATCAATTTAAGTGGAAATCGTCTAAAAATAGCCTGAAAAAATAATAACACTAGTTTACAGAATTTTTTTTACAGTAGATCTAAATGCACTTTTTTAATATACTTTGGCCTTCTAGTGTCTCTTGGATAGCGTAGGGGTTGCTTTCTATGATATTGATCTTAGTCCGTGTTGCGAATCCCAGCACAGACGAAGCGGAGTCTAATGTTCCAAGCCTAGCACTGGTTTTTCAAAAACCCGCTTGTTAGTGGCATCCCAGCCGGAAATTTTCTCATAAATGACCAATTCATTAATTTTTTCACCAAGGATATCAAGGGGAAAATTTGAGTACTTCTCAATTGCAATGGCATTGCCATCAAGAGAAGGAGCTTTTTATCGCAATTCCAATGGCAATGTCATCGAGAGGAAATGTTACTCATCACAACTCCAATGGCACTGTCATCGATAGAGGTATCGATAAACGACGGAGTAGATCTACTCCACTTTCGATGACCAACTCGTGACATATACTTTTATGACTGGCAATGCCGCTTGTGTGGAGATTTCATGAGAAAGTTGGTGTTGGAGTCGCGGCTCTGTCATGCTGAAATCGTTGATTGTTTCACCGGGACATTTCCGGCTGGGATACTATATAAAAAGACAAGAAAGGCACAAACAAAAGAAAAACCCCTCGTGGCATCACAACAGGCTAGTATAAAGCCTTAGTGGCAGCCAATCTAACATAAAAACATACACTGGCCTTCTACACACGAAAACAAAATTTATAAATTTTTTATGCATTTTTTTTTGTCCTCTGTTTGTTGGGTAAGGACCAAATTTAAATGAAAAATGAAAAATGCAAAAAAAAAAATTTTGCGTGTGATCGATTTTCGAAATACCGTTGAAAGGAAATATTTAATTAATTTTCTCTACAAATATTTGTTTCTAGGCTTCTACAGCTCCTTATTTCCTTGACCGGCCTTAAAACTATGTAAGAGAAAGTCTTAGAGGGATTAATTTTCTTCCATCTGAGTTCTAAATTATTCAATTCGGATGGGCTATTTGTACAGTTATGCTTGAAAAAGCTGCAATACTTGCTTAAAATTTTTTATTTTATTTTAATCAATATAAAAATATCAATCAATAAATAAAATCATTTTCATGTTTAGCAGCCTGAATACTATACGAAAAGGCGCTTTGAGATGTTCAGAAGAAATGAAAATTAATTATTTGTAGACTAGTGTAATTGAAGCCATCAAAGATGGAAGTTTCAGCCAACAAGAAATTAAACGCTTTCTCATATTTCTTCGCTTTAATCCTAAGCTCTCATAAAAAAATTGCGTCAAAATTTAATTAAAAATCGTCTAAAAGCACTTAGTGCATTCTCTAGCGCACAAAGAGATTCTCCTGTCAGAAGTAGAAGAATACGAGGAAGAAGGCAAAAAGAATTTATGCCCATTTGTAGTAGCAAGCAAAGCTACCATCAAAGTTATGCCAGGGGAAGCCTGTTACTGACTCGCCACTTACTACCAATTCGACACATCCACCATCGCCACCGACACGGATACAGCCACCCAGTAGAAATTATAGAAATTCAGCCTGAAGGCTTTTAAGTATGTAAGCAATTCTGCGCCAGTGATTTTAGTTCCTTTCCTATTAATTCCATAAAGGAAACCGAACAAGCTTTTTCTTCCATCTTCGTGTACCGTTCTACGTGTCATTAGCCATGTAGAAATCTGTTTCCGTTTTAGTTTCATTTGTCGTTTTTTGGTTTCTTTCTTTTTCTGTTGTTTTTTAAAGTGAAACTCTCATCATAGAAAAATGTATGGTAAGTATAATTAGACCCAAATAGGAAATTTTAGTCATTATGTTACTGGCTGTCATCTCTCGAATAAGTGGTTTTTGTTTTTATACAAAAATTCATGTATGTTCTAAAGCAGATTGACATGTCAAATCACCATTTCGATTGGGATAATAAAAATAAAATAATTTCAAAAATTCGATAATATGTAATCTGTTTCTAATATATTTTGATCATCATTGGTTCCTTTAAAATTCTCACATTGTTTATGGCAGTTTTTAGTGTAAATAAAAAGGTAGCTTGCCAGTCATAAATGGCATTTAATGTTTGTAATTTTGCGTTTTGAAGTGCTAACTATTTAAACCCAACTAGCATTTTTCGAAATTTTTGATCAAAAGCGAGTCTTTTTCGAGTCGCCTTTCTGATTAAAAAGATCAAATATGCGCTCGTTTTCTGATCAAAAATGATACTTTTATCGGGAGAAATTGGAACCCTAGCCGCGACTCTTCTTAGGGAGTCATATTTGATATCATTTGCGAGTCATTTTCGAGTCATATTTGTTACTATTTTCGAGTCTTCTACGACTCATATTTGCTATCATTTTGGAGTCTTCTACGACTCATATTTATAGTCATTTGCTTTCTAAAAATAAAAAAAAAATAAAAATTTTTTTAAATCAATTACACAATTTTTGGCTTTTCCGTGTATATGTTATGATGTTATATGTATTATTATTATGAATTCAAAATTTTTTTTTCCTTTGCCGGTATGTGGGATTTGAACCTAGGAACTCTCGTTTTCTAGTCCTGTGCTCACCCGTCGACACCAAGCATTCCAAATCGAAAGTCATGGAAATTTTCCGTTTATAACTTTAAAGTCAAATTCCATTCAATTCAATTTTGAGTAAAATATTGAGTGACATATAAGACAGAAATAATTTGAATGATCATATTTGAATCCCATACGTGATTAATTGGCGATTGCTCGATTTTTTGTTTTTGTAATTTGAATACGACTCGCTTTTGAAACATATTTAAGAGTCGTTTTCGAGTCTTCTTTTAATCGTGCATGTGATCGATCAATTTTCAATCATCGAGAGGGCTCGAAAAAGACTCATCTGTGTTATTGAAATACGACTCGCTTTTGAAACATATTGGAGAGTCGTTTTCGAGTCTTCTTTTAATCGTGCATGTGATCAATCATTTTCTAATCATGAAGGGTGCTCGAAAAAGACTCGTAAATTAATCTTCTCATAAAACAGTCTTCCAAAGTGAAATCGAAGCAAGTGAGTGAAAAAATTTTTGTCCATTTAAAATTTTGTTTTTTGAAACAATATATACAGCGTGTTCCGTACTAAAGTGATTTTCTTTATAAAGTTCTTAGAGGGAATCATGATGGACAAAAAATATTACGAGAGAGCATTTAAAAGTTCCAGAAAAAAATTTTTTTAAGCCTAAATTTTGCACTTTAGAAAAGAATTTTCTATTTAGTTTAACAGCCAATTCTCAGATCTTTTTAAGCATTTAAAGTTTACATGAGATATGACATTCTTGAAGTAAATGAGCGATATGTTTCTTATATCAGAAAAGTGGGTAATTTTTTGTCCTATATACTGTAAATTATTACAATATATCCATAGTCTGTACATTACCGATGGCATATTTGCCTTCGAAAAGTCATTTTAATAAAAAATGATTCGAACATTATCAGACCGATTCTTAATATTTCCGGGGAATTTTTCCGTGCTGATTTGAAAAAATGCTGGTTTTCTAAGCACACTGGGAAGGGGATATAAAAGGTAGCAAGAATCTCGAACGTTTTTAAGCAAAAGTCATCACATGCTTTCCTTAATTGATGTTTAGAACACTTTCTTTTTCCGCGGAGAAAAATTTGTAGGGAAAAAATTCGCGGGGAAAATTCATTTAGAATAGGGCTGTATATCTCAAGATGTACGTCTATTCTTCCCCAGGCATGTAATTTTTTATCTTAAATAATTTTTCGTACATTTGAATATAAAATCGATCAGAAAAAAATAACTTCAATTTTGTGAAAACCTGCTGCGAAAAGTTTGGCTGTGAAAGGGTTAAAGATGCTTTTGCATAATTTGATTGTGAATATACTTTCTAACATCACCAAATACCGTCAAAGCTAAAAATAATAACATTGTTTTAATATTAAAAAAATCGAGAAAAATGTCATCTGTGATGAAATTTCCGATTGGGAAACTTTGACTCTGCTTCTCGTACATACATAAATAAGCACTTGAAAACAAACTCACACCTATCGATTCAGAAGTGACTGTTCTTAAGATATATTTTTTTTCTCGCTCAAAGCAAAGTATGACGTCGTTGTCTTCTGATTACGTTTTCATCAGACAAGAGAACAGTAGCGTCAGAGTTTTTCCAACTTCTGTCATTAGCAAAAGCAAAAGCAAAAGTATATGAGGAAGAAGAAAAAAGAATACTCATAATTTGTAGATGTCACTTTTATTCACTCATTTTCCTTGTCGAGGCCCTTGAACCGCTCGCTTCGAGTGCTTTAATTTATGCGCACTCTCCCCTCTCCGTTTTGTTCCCTGTCGCATTCTTCGACATCGTGTTTTTCTTCTTGATTGTACGGTCGAACCTCAGAAATGCGTAGTCACATGCTATTTCGTGTCGTATCATCATTTTAATTCCACTCAAGGAATTAAATATTAAAAACGAAAATTCTCGCTCGAAGGCTTTAATTGACCCATTACAAGGCGATTTTGAAGCACACCGAAAGCATTAGTCATTTCGCTCCACATTTGCATGATTTTGTGCCATTCTCGAGTGTTGGTTGGTTCGTAATCTTCGCTTAATTTAAGCGACTCTTAATTATCGAGGCCTTTGACCGAGCCCATTAAGCGGCGCTACTATAATAAATTATTGCATATTTTGATAGTTTTTTCTCTTATTTAGTTTGTGTTCGAATGTTTTTATTTCACGAAAAAGTAGTTTACTTTAGATTGATGGCGCTTTAGATTGAGCTTTTCGTTTCCCGCCCCCTTTTATTGTCCAACAAATAATTCGTAATTTCAGTCGATTTCGATAGATTAAATCGTGCGTCCATCTCTGTGGAATCCATATCGATAGCCGTTGGAATTTCGTTACTTCCTGAGATTTCTTTTAATCGATGGCTAAGATCGGAATTTGTGTGTGTCGTTAGTGGCAAAGCTATGGAGCTCTTTGAGGCATTTCAGCATGGAAACAGTGATTTCTGGAATATTGGTACATTATCAATGAAGTTTTTTGGCCTCAAAATTGAATGTCCTGCCAGATTATAAAACATCCCGATTAGTTCTTACAAATGTTAACCCTTTACTGCATGGTTCGTTACATAAGCGGAAAATATTTCTTCGCAGTCAATGGTTTTAGTAAACCTTTACGGCATGATGTCTAAATAATTTTTTTTTTTTTTTGCAAGTGGTTTTTTTAACCCTTTGCTGCATGTTATATAACATGAGCGGACGATATTTCTTCACATCAAATGATTTTATTAACCATTTACTGCATGATATATCAAGAAATCGAAAAATTTTTTTTAAATGGTTTTATTAACCCTTTAAAATTATTTTTTTTAAATTTGAAATTTTCCTCCGTTGAAAAATTAAGTATTCTAAGCTTCAATAAAAAGGAGATGTGACGATTTTTACTTAAAAAGGTCAAAAATACTTGTTCCTCTACATTCTCTTGCCCAGTGTGATTAGAATGGAAGAATTTCTTACAAATCCGAACGGAAAAACTCCCCGGGCGTATTTAGAATCGGGTTGAGGGTTTTCAACTGCTACATTCTACCGATGATATGTCTTTAGAAAGACAAAAGAAACCTCTTCTAATTTGTTTTTGATGTAGTCATGGGCTATATTTGGTCTTGATATTATCTCAGAATCTAAAAGCTTAAAAAATTGCGCAGCTGCGAGTGATCAGCGGAATATGTATGCATGTAGATGGTCTATGGGGACCCTGTAGTAATGAAATGGTTTCGGTGAGAAAAGAACTGGATCGACCACGATTTTATATGAAACGCGACCCAACTCTATTGGACTCACCCTCGTCTAGTCCTAAAATGAGCGTAAGTTCATACAAAGGGATTCATCTGCGACCCACCTGCAACCAAACCCACACACTTTGACATCCCTATGTTAAAAGAGGTGAGTTGAATGTACGGAAAGGTGACCGGTCCTCGCCTCTTTAAGACCGAATTGCGCTCGACCCAAGACCGATCTCATTTCCTGCAGGGGACTATCACAGTTTTTCTACATGGTGCCATTGATTATCGTGTTTACGGAGATTCATTTCATTCACTTAAATCGATAGATCCGTTAATACGAAATCGATTGGGGGATCGTCCGTCCATCCGTCCGTTCGTCCGAATGGCGTCACAAGATCGTATGCAAAAGTCATTTGAAGACGACGCCGTCGCTGTTCTTTGGGCGCGTTCTGCTGAAATCGGTCGCGCACCCAAACGAATGCGATGATAAGAAGATATTCGCTAACATTCACCGTAAATGCATCGTACGAGTCGATGCGATGATTAAACGTGCCTATTCCTATTCCTATTTCCATTTCCTATACCCAATCGAGCGCCCAAGTGCAAAATAAAATTTCTAGAAAAACCATTGCTTTTATGTTTTCCAATAAAAATGCTTTCTCCGCTGTACGTAGGTATGTAGAGAGATACATGCGCGAATATATTTATCTACGCTTGTGTATAGATACATATTTGGTTTGAGTGCATGCGATGCGTTATGGTCTATATACCACTCTCGGGGAAATATTATGATTATTATTATTACTTATTTTTTTTTTTTTTTTTTTTTTTTTGGAAATTCTTAAATATTCGTATTTGAATGCATTGAAGGGAATTTGGATATTAATTTTTTCCTTGGATGTTGATTTGCGAAATCGCATGCTTTCATTAGTTCCCATCGCCAAGTGCGTTGGCCCATTTGATGCAATAACGCCGCATTCCACTGGAAATGTTGCCATATGCTTGCTGCCTAAATGGCATTTCTAATGCACTGAATCATCGACGAAGAGGTTTCTTCTTCCTCCTCGTGATCCTCATCATTTTCTTCTGGTCTAAATTACTTGTCTCAAATATGTTGAGAGGAGCGCAGAACGATGAGAATCTTGCCTGCTTTCCTTCGGTACTTTTTTTCCCTTCTTTGCCATGCTGCGAAGAATTCACTTTCGGAAGATGTTGCACTTAAATCGGTGTTTTTATTTTTTTGGACGTATGTATTTAAAAAAAATTTCTTTGCCAAAAACTTGAACTCGGCAGTAGAAAGAATGAAAGGGAAAGAAGGAAGGGAAGGGAAGGGAAGGGAAGGGGAAAAAGATACGTAGAATCTGAAAAGTACGCGGCAATTGTTTATTTTATCTTTATTGAAACATATAAACAAATACGTAAACACGGGCACACGCACACACACAGATGCAAGCCAGCCACACAGGAAGGAAGAAGGTGAGAGAATCGAATTTTTCGATTTTTCGGTATGTCTGCTCGTTTGTCTGTCTGCCTTTTAATTTCATTGCGGCACGTTGGCACGGTCTTTTCATACAAACTGATTTTATTTCTTTGTACCTATCTCTTTTTATATGTGTATGTGTGCGTTCTTGTTTTTTTTTTTTTGGCTATATTTCTCCCGATTTGATGGTGTTCGTGTGTCCGTGCGTTTGTGTCTGCTCACTTTTATGGTCGTCATTAAATTGTCGGTATATCATTCTTACGTTTCCTTGGCCTGTTTGTATAGCTTTTCGGGCCGATGACATAATATGTACCTACTTAGAATACGAGCAAAACAAAAACAAAACCCATGCAAAAGGTCAGGGCACGAGGTCAAGGTAAGCTAAGTCACGAAATCGTCCTTTCGGAGTTCGAAAAATCACAGAAATCACGAAATCCGAAAGGATTTGCCCCTGGCGCAAGCAGAGACGTGACAAAAAACCAACTAACGAGATACACTTCAGAGTGAGAATGAGAAGGCAATCAATTTAAAAGCAATAAAACAAAGACGGAAATGTATTAAGAAATTTAATAACTTAATAAAAAGAGAAATAATTGTGAAGAAATTTATTTGGAACACATTCGCGGACCCTGGGATAGGCCGAGATCATTGAATACACAAAAAGAAGAATAAGATTCGATCTCGGCATGTAAGAGAAAAGGTTCTAAGTTCTTTCCTTTATTCGAACCCCTCTTGCCGTGAATTCAACTCGAGAAATTATACTGCTTTCCATAGAGCAAAAATCATCGACCTTTCTATAAATTAAAGTCTGTTTGGTTTTCATTCATATGTCCTGATTATACCCGATGCCCTCTGGGTCGAGGTTATATTGCGATTGTACAGTTGTGTGTAACACCCAGAAACTCTCAAAATAGTCCATACAAAATAAGTATAGAAATGATCAGCGTCAGAAGTAGATTCGACTTAGCCATACTCGTCTGTCTGTCTGCCCTTCTGCCTGTTTGTCTGTTTATCTGTCTATTTGTCCGTTTACAGTGTTCTTTTCGAAGGAGCTGCGGTAAATTGACGAAATTTTCTTTGAGTATTGGTGGAGGCATGGTTCTAGAATGGATTAGATCGGACCACTTTCAGGGGTATCTCCAGTACTAGGGTCTTGTATTAGGGACATTAGAACTTCTCTAAAAAATGGTTTCTTTTAAAAATTGTAAAACTGGGAGCGGCAAAAAGGCTCGTTTATTGTCTTGAAAATCTTCATCAATCAGAATATTTTATCTTAATGATCATGGTAGACGGATAACGATGGCTACACTGCGCAATTAATTGACCTCAGCTGTCGACATAATAAATATATCGATAATTCTTTGTTATGTGTTTTTACGCCATTCTGGAATACATTCCGCTAGAATTTCTGATATTCTTATTACTGACAACTTCTGATTTGATTCGCAATCGTAAAGATCGGTTTATCGCGATCAGTACTTAGTACTTAAGGAATAAGGTCGAGATTTTTCACTAAGTACTTCCATAATGTGTTATTAATTTTATGAAGGAAAGTATTAGTATCTAATATTTACAGATGACACTCAAAAAAGGTTGTCGTATCATCTTACTCCTAATGGTAACGAACCCATTAGCCCTCTTCATCTCTTGAGCCATCGATATCGACATGTGGAAACACATAAAAATGAAAGTGAAGTAATCTGAAGAAAACTGTTTTTTTTTTTGTTGCAACTTTTGAACCGCAGACACGTCGCTTTAGTTCATACGTGCCATCCCTTCCATAGGACTTTTATTGTCCTTACCATCTTTTAAACCTTTCCCTTTCCTAGGACATGCTTTGTGAGTGTATCAACGCAACTATTAAATCAACGCAATCCTGTCCAATCCGCAGTGAATGGCAAAAACTTATATTTCCTCTTTGTTTATTCAGTAACTTCATCCGTATATGTACCTTCAAGCAAGTAGTCTCGGCGATGCAATTCAGTCTGGGAGTATCAATAGAATGATATAGCAATTTCCCATTGAAATGTTTTCCCTATATGCACAAACATCGAAGCAATGGAAAATTAATTCGAATGATTTTCCGCCGCATTCCATGTCACGAGCTCAATATCTGAATTCATTCACGTTAATGGCGCTAGAAATAATTATTCTTTTCCGACGATAAATTCGATTGAGTGCATCGGGCATTCGCGTAAAGCTTTTCGTTTCGTTTCGTCTCGTCTCGTTTTCATTCGAATTCGTTATCAATCAAGCGAAACAAATTCCCATTGTCGTGCGGGTCTCAATTTCGCAATACAATGAATTTGAATAATGATGTGCGAAAAAAGTGAAGAAAGGCTATAATTGATTGAATGCGAATTGAAATGATGTAAAAATTGCCATTGAAAGTCTCGCAAATGGTTCCGATAAAAATGATTTTTTTTTTCTTCCTCTCTATGATTTTCTTTGCATTTAAACTGTGAACAATTCCGCCTTGAGAGGAACGAAATAAAACGATTCAATATAATTTCGAGCGGGATTTCATTTGATGCCTTCGATTCGGCAACGGTCATTAGGAATGCGTAAGCGAATGTGCTCGGCTATCTTTGTTAATTCTGGCTAAATTTGTTTATAAACAAAAGTCATTTACTTTTTTATGGGCGACTATTTTTGGAATCGTGTGCTGGACCCAAGGAAAATAAAATGTTTAAAAAAGAATTCTGAAATTTAAAGTTTTCTTTGCTTTTCTTTTATTATTATTTTTTTGTCTTGTGAACTTCGGGAGCTTTTATTTAATTCTTTAATCTTTTTAGTTAAATGTGCAAGGCACATTTCTGGGTGAGTAACCCACCGAAGGAAAGTCATACTTGATAATCTCTAATTAGTGATGAGCATTTATCAAATCTGTATCGATATACGATACAGTTGCCCGTCGATAATCTGAAAAACGTTTTGCAGGGCAGTGTCGATCTATAGAATTTGTCGGATTGGACGGGATTTAAACAGCGAGAACTTTTGATAATGAAATATTTTTTTGTTTTTTGTGGCTGGGACGAGTGGGGATGTGATATGGAAGCGCATTTTGCTCTTTCCCCTGTGTCTTTTGTCAACTAAAAGAGTTTCTCTATCGAAACGTCTGACAATGTGTAGAGCGGATTATGGAGTGCTGTCCAAGACCCCCTATCATAGTCCGGAAATCATATCAGAGTGCCTCCTTGAAATCTAACAAATTACAGACCCAATGATAAGATTCTATATACCAAGTGTTATAATCCATTTGTCATTACGCAGGCCAAATTTAGTAAATTTAAAGTATTCGAAAGCACGCGAAATTGAGTCGATTTCATGACATCATTTAAAATCGCTATCGATTTTGAATATCGAAATTATCGTAAAGCGATTTTATTTCCATAACATCCCTCAGTTAGGGATGTACTGAAAATATCAATACTAAGAAATATCGATAATATTTAAAATCCATACAAATATTTTGAGTGATATTTTATACTCCGATATATTCGAAATCGATCTTTACACGGTCTAACTAACATTGTACAAAAGTTCAAAAGGGTTTTTGCTAAAAAAAAAGAATGCAGATTAAAAATGATCGACATATCGATAAATCGATATGTTTTTGCAGTACATAAACATCGATAATGTTTTCAGACGATATTATCGAAGTCGATACTTTTTCTAATATCGCCTATCCCTACCCTCAATAATAGACATGACGGATTACAGAGGGTGCCAGATTAGTTAAGGGCACGATTACCGCGGTACCACTGTACATCAAAGTATTGTGAAACAATTGTCATTCTCAATCTACTGTGGTGTTGGCTCAGCGGGATATTTCGTACCACTTTGACCCATAATCAGACACAAATTGTTATCTTGTTAAAAGCTATAGAGTAAGAAGTTTGATCTTGTTCTCTAAGAACTTTTTTTGGCAACAGATAACGACAATTTTATCATTTAAAATGACATACCAAGTTACTAGTCTTTGTAATAGCTACGGGCCATTTTAAAGGGATTAAAAATCGTTTTAAATTAGCTCTTCTTTCAATACTTTCTTTGACATACATACATACATACATTCATCTTTCTCCCAAGCGGAGCTCTCTCTAAGGGACAGAAATACTGGCCGCTTGGACGTTCAAAATCATAAAAGCCTTCGTTAACTCTTTTAATATCTTTTAATATTTTCGCGAGCCGAAGAAGATTTCCGATTCCATATTCATTATATCTCTGAAGACAGACACATCTTCAAGATTTATTAAATAAATGTTTTTTTTTTTGTTTTTGGAAAAATTTATTGCCTCTGAAATCGTTGAATTACTTTGATAGCGCGCCTGATTTGCTGCGTTCTTTGATAAATTCAAATTTATAAACGTCGGCCGGGATCGCTTTCTTTTCTTTCATTTATTTCTTCTTCTTCTTCTTCTTCTCTTATTTATATTTATTGATAATATTACATGTTCACATGTAGTTTCACCTTTTCCTCTGCATTGCCCACTCGTTGTGCTTTATTGGCGCACATTCAAGTGAATGTTTCTTTTCCTGCTCCTTTTTTATTCTCTCTCTCACTCTCTCTCTCTCTCTCTCACTCTCTCTCTCTCTCTCTCTCTCTCTCTCTCTCTCTCACACACTCGCTCTTTTTTGTTGCTATTATTTTTGCTTTTCCCTCAATAAAAATATAAATTTCTACAATTTACGGTTACTGTTCTTGCTGTTTGATTTCGAATCGAGACAATCGGTTCAATTGTTATCAAGTTCTCTAAATAAAGAGGGGGAAAAAGCGAACAGACGGACGCAAAAGGCAGACGGGCGGACACACGCGCAAACAAGTCAATAAATCGGGCGAGCTTCGCAACGAATGTAGGCTTCATCGGGCTTTAGGTCGCCTTGTGTCGGTCTGCCGTACTGTGTCCACCCGTCCACCCGTTCGTCTGTCGGTGGAAAGAATATCGACTCCAGAAGGAGCTGTCGGCTGGCTGATCACCTTTCTCCGGGAAGCTTTTTCGCTTCGTACTTTCAGTCTCATTACTCAATTTGTGCTGACAAATAAATTACTGCAACAAATATAAATAAATCAGTAAAAAGTAATAATAATAAAAATTGTGTATATGAGCACACAGGGCCGGAGTTTACTAAAAACGAAAAACCTTCGAGGGGGTTCAATAATATTTTTTTGTTTCTCTATGTTTATTCTACAGGGTGTCCCGTAGGTGAGTGCTTTTTTTTACAGGGATGGTAGGGGAGGTCACGACGAACAAAAAATCGTATGGGAAGGTATAACAAATGTACCACAGATTTGAAATAAATTGATCGAAGATTTAAAAAAAAATTAAAAAAGCATGTCTTAATTGGACCTTTTCCATACCAAAATGGCTCCTAAAGTAAAATAATTGAAAATTTTTTCAGAATTTTTGACTTTGAGCAACTATTTTTCACACAATAACTGCAGTTTTGAACATCAATTCAATTTTGCCCAAAAGCCTGTACAATTGGCTTTCAAACCGCATTACAATTTTTTTTCTACAGTAAGCCACTAGCGTGGGAGAATTGTTTTTCTGGACTTAGTGCGAGAAAACTTTAAGGCCCTATAACTCCTCAGGGGTGCATTTGGGACCCCCCCCTCCCATACGATTTTTTGTTCGTCGTGACCTCCCCTACCATCCCTGTAAAAAAAAGCACTCACCTACGGGACACCCTGTATACTGGTTCGAAAGTTGGACCCTAGGTTCGAATTTCCCTTTCGATACGGCCCTGGCGAGCTGGCCACACTTGCTGCTGTGCTGCTGTGCTGCTTTTCGTTTTCAATTCAGTTTTGATTAAGTTTTTTTTTTCGCTCTGCGGTTTGATTCATGCAATCATCATCGTCATAGTCATCACACGATTTCTTTTCACACACTAACCTTTGCTTTGTACACCAATCGTTGATGAAGCCCGTAGTACGGGCCCCGTTCCGTAATTCGTCATTCGTCATCCGTCAGCGTCAACAGGCAAGAATTAAGTTTAATTTGCACTCGAATCCCAACAAAACGTTGTGAGAACACGTTTTAATGTTGCTTTTCATTTTTCCTTTTTTCCTTTTTTATTTGCTTCTAATTTCGCTAAGTGAAGTTACAACAACAAAAAACGAATTAAAAAAATTAAATAAAATGAAATGGAACTCCATTCAATGGACAATGGAACGTACTTTTAGAAAGTTCTTCGCTGGCTAAATTTCGTGTTGAACATTTAGCATTGGGACCTGCACTAGGTGAGAATCTGAAATTGATGATCCACATCAATCACGACATGAACACCTTCGAGAATTCGCCGCACGTTTGCCTTGAATTGAGAACGGTCGCACGTGCGGTTTTCCAAACTGGAACTGCAACTCAAAATTAAGTAGAAGAGTCTTGCTCTCAAGCTGACTGAGAGGTATGACAACGGTTCTGGGTCCAATTATTAATGGGACACGGAAGATATTTTAACTTATATATGTAAATGTTTTTTTTTTTTTTGCTTTGAAAACAACTTGAGGAGGATATCTCTCTTAGTCAGAGTCTGTTTGCAGTTAGTTCTCCTCTTCTTCTACGCCTCCTACCTTCTACACCTCTGTTCCTTATCTGCTCCTCGCTTGTTCCTTCTATCCTAAGCACATCTTCATTTTATATTTAATTTCCGTTTATTTTCTTTTCATCCTCTATCCACCATCTCCTCATCATCTGTTCATCTTCTCCTCTTCCTTTCCTCATCTTCGTCCTTTCCTCATATTCGTCCTTTCCTCATCCTCATCCTTTCCTCATCTTCATCCTTTCCTCATCCTTTCCTCATCCTTTCCTCATCCTTTCCTCATCCTTTCCTCATCCTTTCCTCATCTTTTCCTAAATCTTTCATCACCCTCTCATCACCCTCTCATCACCCTCTCATCATCCTCTCATCATCCTCTCATCATCCTCTCATTATCCTCTCATCATGCTCTCATCATGCTCTCATCATGCTCTCATCATGCTCTCATCATGCTCTAATCATGCACTCATCATGCTCTCATCATCCTCTCATCATCCTCTCATCATCCTCTTCTCATCCTCTTCTCATCCTCTTCTCATCCTCTTCTCATCCTCTTCTCATCCTCTTCTCATCCTCTTCTCATCCTCTTCTCATCCTCTTCTCATCCTCTTCTCATCCTCTTCTCATCCTCTTCTCATTCTCTTCTCATTCTCTTCTCATTCTCTTCTCATCCTCTTCTCATCCTCTTCTCATCCTCTTCTCATCCTCTTCTCATCCTCTCCACCTACTCTCCATCTACTCTCCACCTAATCTCTTCCTCCTCTTCGACTCAATTGCTTGTCCCCTAACGATCTCCTAGCCCCATCCGCCCCACTTCATCCTCCTCTCTTAACAACTTCCTAACACCTCCCCCTCGTATGAAGCCTTCATTACAAAAAATTGTTGCAAAACGGCCATATGTATTCTTTAAAAGCACTTACGAAGAGTCTTCGTTGCTTTTTAGATTGAGTCAACCGATATTTGGAGAAATTGCAATAAAGGGAGGACGACACACACGGTTTGTGAAGCTACATGAAATTCCATTGTGTAAGCTTCTGATGAACAATTCTTTTCTTGAAATTTCACTGAGGCGGACACCTCTTTTGAAACGAGAAAAACACAGTTCCTCAAGGTATCCTGGGCATTATTATTGGTTTTCTTTTTTTTTGTAATTCCAACTTAAACCTTTGAGTAAAATGTCGACGAAAATCGAGTGAAAGTGGTGTCTTTTCCATGTTTACCATTCATTGTCGAAATCGCACTTAAAATAAAAAAAAAAACTTCACAAAAAATTACAAGCAATACAAGCCACTGGATAATGGAAACATGCAATTGCCATGGCCAATGTGAATATCCCATTTAAATATTATCCGCTGTAAATTTGTAGCTCATTTGTAATCATAAAATAGCGACCTACCTTCGTACGCTAAAGAGGCATGCCTCCATTGCAGCATTTATTGCTTTGATTATTTTGGTCGTTAACTTTTGACTTTTTACGAATGTGTTTGGTTTTTTTCCCTCTTGTTTTTTTTTTTTTTTGTTCCAAGTGAACTAATGGCTTTTCTTAATAGAGTATCTTCAGTTGAACAAGCTTCTGTACGGTTCGGACGGCTCTTAACCTATATATATTTTTTTTCTTAACCGTTTTATGTTTTCTTTCTACTGTGCGTTTAATTATTAAACCAAGTAAGTACATTTATCCAATTACCCGAAGCATGTTGTTGTTGTTGTCGAGTACGGCATTCCGAGTCTCTGCGGTCATTGACCATTGGATATTACGGACATGCATATGTCAAAAACGGTAAGGGGGCTTTGCTTCTTCTCATTCTTCTTCGTATTCTTCTACATTTCTTTCAATTGTCATAAATATTACGGTACTCTTATCAATCAAATGTAAACATTGAAACCACAAGACCTTCACAACTTCAGTCGATCACATGTAATTATGTTGATGTTGATTGTTGGATAGAAAAATTTATTGAAAGTAATCAGTTTTGTTTCCCCGCTTTCCATTGAGAAAGTCTCGAAAATTGTTTCGCACCATATTATTAATGGATAACATTTACAAAGGTATGTGTGGGCAAAGGTATTGCTGGAAATGTTAGATAAGATAATTTTTTTTACTTGGTAACAGGAGAAAACTCGTTCGAGGAAGTGAATATGATTTCGTGGCTTTGAGAAAGTGCCTGCTCGTTTTGTTTGATCTTAAAAAAAAAAAGGAATGAAAATCGAAAGTAGTACGTCCTGAAAAGGTCTTAAGCAACCTGTGTGAATAATAAGAAACATTCCCCCATTTTCCCAGGCACAGCTCCGCTCCCACGCCTTCTTTAGAAATTATTTCGGTCTGATTGTAAGAGGACAATTCCGACAGAAACAGTCTCACCCTTGACAGACATTCTGCGCACAAATTATGTAATTTCAGTGCTTAACGATTGTTAAACTTCTTCTTCTTGCGTGTTTAACTATCCCGGTCTATCCCGGGGTCCGCAAAACGCGACCAGTTCCTCCATTTTGTTCTGTCGGTTGCATCATCCGAGGTAAGTCCTACAGCCTCTAGGTTTTTTGTGTCCATCCAGCGCTGTTTCGGACGCCCCCGTTTTCTGTAACCTTGAATTTCCTTGCGTAGCCTTTCTTAACCAAAGTCTTCTCATTTGCTCTCAGGACATGTCCATACCAGCGTAGCCTTGCTTCTCGCATTTTCCCAATAATTGGCGCAACTCCATAGCGTCTACGGATGTCTACGTTTAGAACATGATCAAGACGAGTGAGTCCGGATATCCAGCGAAGCATCTTTGTTTCCATAACACTAACCTTTTTTTCTGCTACTTTCGTTGCTGGTAGACATTCGGTACTATAAAGAGCGATTGTTAAACGTTTTCACAATTTTAGATCCTTGAGAATCACGTCCTTTTTTTTTCAAGTATTATGAGCTAAAACCGAAAAAATGAGTGTCACGGGTGGGACCGTATTCATGAAATTGCCCAAGAACAAAAATTTTCGGAAAAAGAAAGCTAGACCATATTCTTACTCTTATTCTTCGCAGTACCAAAGTCGGGGTCCGATCTTCTCGGTATAGATCTTTATTTGCACTTGCATAAATGGGGCAGGCACTAAAAATAACAACACTGATTCTGAATATTCTTTGAGAGCGTATTTTTATTTGTCTGACACTCATTACCAATTGCAGAGTAACGCATTCGCAAATGGTTTATAAAAGAGGTGGCCAACCCCAAGGGTATGAAAATTTTTTATTGCGGCTGTATTTAAAAAGGGTTGGCCGCCACTTATTTATATACTATTGGTCTCTTTCCTTGTGGAGCATAGAACCACCACTACGATTGATAAACACTCTTCTAAGTTTAGTTCACACCAATCCTTGACTATTAAAGAACGACGCAAATGCAGGGGCGGTATTAAGAACCGATTCTTTCGGTTGGATAGGAAACAAGGACTCGGCACAGATCCGAATTTATGAGAGTATCGTCTAAAGACATTAAATGGAGACTTCAGAATCTTCTTAGCTGTCGCATTTTGCATTTATTGCCAACCCCTGGTCTAAGGTCATTTCATTGGCAGTGGAAAAACATTTCTGTTAAGACCAAATTTCCTTAGAATTGAGGGCAAAACCGCCGGGAAGTTCTCTTTTAACTTTGATTATTCAGATTACCTCAAAATATTTTATTTTACTTTATTCGGAAAGAGATTGCATGTCTTATTGTAAAGCGGTTTATTGCTTAATTTTATGAACTTGTCTCTTCTGAGCCACTTCGAGCACATCATGTACAATGATGACAGTGCATTAAAATATTAAAAATCATTTTTATTGTTTTGTTTTTATACTTGTTTTTTTTTTTTTTGTAATTTTGGTAATTTTGGTAATTTTGGTAATCTTGAAATGATGTTTGCGCAGAAATTGAATTTCTTTCGATTGGCTTTTTGAAAAACTTCACGCTGTGAGTTCAAATATGGTCTGAAGCTTGTTTAAAGCAAATAAATTTAAGTACTTTCTTCGGTTTGAGTTTTTTTAATTTGATTTTCGGATGATGCAGATTTTCTTTATTTTTTCTGTCTTGTGATTGTTGTTGTTGTTTTTTTTTTTTTAAAGCTTGTAATCCGGAAGTGAAGATCGAGGTTATAACTTTGAAGCGTCATAATTGTCCGGCCGCTAACATTGAACGTTTTTTTTTTATTATTTTTATTTCTGCTTTTTGTTGTCATTTCTTATTTATTTCGCTTTGCTCATTTAAATGCGTTGAAGAAGGTGAAGGTGAAGGGTTTTCGATACGCTTCAAATCGAGTCGAGTGCAATCTTCGAAGATAAAGTTGAAATGCGATTAAGTATTGAAGTTTTTTTATTCGTTTTTTTTCTTCTTTTATTTTGGTTAATAAACAAAATGTTAAATTGATGAGTTGATTGTTTGATCCAATCAATTATTATTTTAATGGTCTGAATTATAAAAATTTTTTTTTGTTCTTCGAAAAGAAATTGCCATAAAAGTCTGTTGTTCTATGAAAACGTATCTCTTCTTTGTATGGTTCGAGAATACCCTTTCGAAAGATAGCAAGTAGGGGTGTTACAGTCAGGCGAACATGACAATACTATTCCCGGCACAGACGAACAGTTAGCTATGTTAGTACTTATGTTTCAATCGGAGGAATGAATACAAGCTTATATTAAGGGGGTCTTCTCATTGAAAACCCGTTTTTTGGACCCTTTTTAAAAAAATTCTTATTTGAAAATGCAAAGAATAATTGAAAACTTTTTTTTTTTATTGTATTACAAAAGGTTCAAAGTAAATAAAAAATTTTTTTTTGCCTCGATACGTGGGCTGTTCAAAAAGTAATGAGACTAACTTTAAAGTTTGAAGCAACGCAAAAATTACTCGTTTTAGCGCAGATCTTGCTCGACAAAGAAGGCTATATCCTCTAAACTATTTCGAATTTCAAAAAATCCTTTTAGGGGCATATTCACAACTACCCAAGCTACAAATAAATGCAAAAAAAAAAAAATTGAAAAAAAAGTTGCTCAATGAGAAGACCCCCTTAAGCCGGGATCCCACTATCTGCGCAATGCGACGATAGTGTGAACGCAATTTTCGGACTCTGATGCTTACAATTGCGATTGTCTTGAAGGATTTTTGTCCCAATTATATTGTTTCCCGATATCTTTTTAACAATTTGCACGATAATGGGAGGAGCCTCAACAGTGTTTGTGGGATCCCAACATTACAAATTTCATTGAAAAAATCGGATTTTAAAGCAATTTGAATTGTGATTTTATTGACAGACCCTTGCAATGGAGGTACCCTAAAAAATCGATCGATCACGTCATTTTTTGTAGAGGATGTCTGTCTACGATTATAAAAGAAGTCTATATATTCGGACTTATGTTCAGGTCCCATTTTGAATTTTAGGTGCAAGACGCAATTTTCGAATAACGCCCTCTTGTCACGCCCACTTTCACAATTTTTGGAAATTGAAAATTACATTAAATCCTAAATCGAATCTCACGGCGACGCTGATTATTTTTGTACATATTTTCTATGTCTGTCAGTCTAACTCGAATTTTTCTGGGTGTTACACACGAACGCACAAACACAATATACCTAACCTCCACACGGAGTGTGTCGAGAATAAAAATTACTTAGATAAATCGAAATAATAAGAGTCACTATGATTAAAAAATATATATTTAACCCATCCGAATCTGTTTTGAGAGCCTATTTTTTTAATTTTAATTTTCTTTATTTCCATTTTACAGCGTTCCCCGCATGCGTGTAGCTGATTGAATTTCATTGAAAATGTTACGCAACATCTACTTACAAATAAATCTAACGAATCACCGGAAATCGCTACATTTGGCGACTTTAAAGCTCCGCCATCAAGCTTAAGATGATCATAGATGATAGACAGAGAGGAATCGCAGCCGAAAGGACATAAAAACGAAATCTCAGACATGCAGCAGCAGCAGCACTACATAAAATCCTGCTGGGAAAATAACAGCTGGCCAAACGCACAAAGCTCGCTTATTAAAATTTAATTATTCATAAAAGAATTCAAAAAAATAAAAAATAAAAAAAATAAAAGCAAAAAAAAATCAACATAGTCAAAAGCAGTAAAAGCGGAAAAAAACCAAAAAGACATGAAACCGACTTGAGCAGTGCCCGACGTTTTTTTCTTTCACGCACTATTCCCCAAAGACGTGACGTCGCCTGTGGCGCGTATTTCCACGCACTGAACAGTTGAACTGGTGCAGCGTGGCGGACGAGACTGCGACGGCGACAGCGACTGTTACTGCTACTGCGACCCCGTCTAGCGAAAAAATGTTGCAAAATCAAATTTCGGCGGCGACGATTCAGCCAAAAGTCGTCGTAATACGACGACGACCGAATCAAGGTTTTGGTTTTACGCTGCGCCACTTTATCGCGTATCCACCGGAAGATGATCCCTCTTGGCCGCAGGTACGTTTTATGCTGAGTTTGGCAGCCGAGCGTCCACAAGCTCTGGAACGGACGTTCCGTTTATGCGAGTGTTAAATAATTTTATTACATTTTCGCTTTTGCTGATTTAAATTTTTAATTTATTTTTTTCGTATTTTTTTTTATATTTAAAAAAATTTTATTTTTATTTTTTAATATTTTTTTTATATTTTTTTAATTAAAAAAAAATTAATTTCTTTAAAATTTTTTGAATATTTTTTAAAGCTTTTTTTTTTTTTAGAGGTTTTTTAAGTTTTTTAATTTTTTTACTTATTTTATTTTATATATTTAAAAAAAAATTTTTTTTATTTGTTTTATATATTTTTTTTTAAATTTTTATTTATTTATTTTTGCTTTTATTTTTTGTTTACTTGAAAATGCGCTCCCGTCTTGCCACTTTTGTTTTTGCTATGCTCCGTTGGGTTTTCGCTACTTTTTTGCACTAATTTCGTTTTCAACGTTTACAGATTTTCATAATTTTTTTTTTTTTTTTTTTTTTTTTTGTATTTTTGCATACTTTCTCATTTCACACTCTGTTCCATGGTTGGGTGTTGAATCAAATAACGCAATCAAAAAAAGTTAAAAAAAAATTTTTTTTTTTTTAAATTAAAAAATATTTTTTTATTGCCTTTTCTCTTTTCTGCTCGCTTCGTGCATTGGCTCTTGGTATTCGCGTCGTTCGTCTGGCTGGTTAAACGCTGGTTACGCGTGCGCGTATAGGAAGCATCCGAGCCGTACCATCAGCAGCTGCAAGTGAAAGCAATGGAAACCATTTTCATAAAAGAAGTCCAACCGAACGGACCCGCACATCATGCGAACCTGCAGACGGGCGATCGCGTTCTAATGGTGAATAATACACCAATCGCTGGCATTGCCTACAGTACGATCGTGTCGATGATTAAGCAAACTCCTACAGTATTAACACTACACGTTGTGCCCAAGGAGTGTGACGTACTGCAGATGGTAAGCGGTGCTATCCTTTATACATATGTATTCACTTTCCTTCACTGTTTTCATTTCGTCGTCTCTTTCTTCTTTTTCGTTTTCTCCCCCCTTTGGAGCAGCATTATACGACGATTGCACATACGCCTGAAACGAACCGTGTGACTGTCACGTCTCCGCCCGTAAAGCATTTGAATCCAACGGTAGCATCATCATCGGGAACACAAATTCTATCGAATGCTCCAACAGTGGGAAACGGCAATGTCGCTGGCGCTCTAATTCCTTTGGCCGTTGCCAATGCACGCAATTTTCCGCAGCAACAATTGATCTCATATTCAGCAGGAAGTCGTTCTGGCAGCATAACAAGTACAACAAGCAGCAACTATCGACCCTCAGCAATGGCAACAACAGCGAACAACGCAATTCTCGGGCTCGATTACGGTGATATGGCAACGCAACATGCTGGAGCTCTGCAGCTAATGCGCAACGATTTGGGACTATCGCGGTGAGTAGTGGAAATTTTATTCCGTATTATCGAGTGTGTGTTGGGAATTACCGAAATTCACGTGAGATTAATAAAAATAAAAAAAATAAATAAAAAGTAACAGCTCCATATACACCTGTGCAAAGAGAGAGAGAGAGGACAACAAAAACAGTAAATAATTGTTTGTTTACCAATCTTCTAACCCATGAAACGAACAAACAAAAATCCATGACGTTCAAGTTTAGATATTTGCGACTTAAATTCTTGCCCTATCAAATCTTACAGCCAACCAACGAGCGCAAGGGAACAAACGGGAATACCTACTATCAAAATCCATCAGCCATATCGCTGTGCTTATCTTTTATCTTATCAGACTTTCGTTGAGCTCCTCTCGTTTTCGCACAATTTTTCGCCGAATAATTGCGTTTCGAGCAAAAAAAAAAAAAAAAAAAAAAAAAAAAAAAAAAAAAAAACATGTTTCGAACCATTCGGTCCGGTCTACGTAATCGGGTAAGAGCTTTTCGGCCCGGTTCAATTCACTTCACTTCGCTCTCGAGACGCGTCGATGCGATGCTCGCATGCCCGACGATCAATGTCAGGTTTAATGAAACAGCTGCAGTCACATTGTTCGCTGGCGGTTTAATGTTTAAATGAATAAATAATTTTTATTTAGATTTTTTTTTTTACTTTTTATTTTCTGTTTTTAGAAGATATTCCTATACACATATGGAAATAGCTTATCGCCTCATTCCGCCCACCGGCAGTCATTCGGGAGTGTGAAATGTACAGATGATTTCATCGGCCATTGGCCATTGCCTCCCCATAAACAGTGCTAATATGTCTTATTTTCGGCTGTCATTGTTCTGAACTCGAAAATTGTATCTTCTCTTTGAGAATTCATGCTATAATTTTGTTAATTTCTCTGCCGTTTTCCCCCGTCTTCTTTTTTTTTTTTTATTGTTTTGCGGTTAATACTTTTAAATATGAGTAATGGTTGCTGTGCTGTCGTTTGTTTATCAAATTCGGTTTTAATATTTTTCATATTTTTTAATTTTTTAATTTTTTTATTTTGCCCGATCGTCATGGAAGCGGAAAGCGCGACTTGTGTTAGTGAAAGGCAATTAATGTCCCCCCATTCAATTGTAAATACGGCCTACAAATTTCGAAAGCGAATTTTTTTTCTTCTCAAAATTGCTCTCAATTGAAATTAATGTATTAAAAGTCTGAAGAAAAAATTAATTAAAAAAAAAACATAAAAACATAAAAAAATACAAATCATCAAAGAAGAGGAAATTTTAGTGTTTCAAATCGATTTCAAAAAAATAAATAGTGCCAAATAAAAATAACGAAGTCGATAAACAAAAAAGAAGTCAGAGAAAAGCATTTGCAAAAACATGCGAAATTAAACAAAGGAAAAATCATTACACTCAAAGATGAAATAAAGGCGAAAAAATAAATATATAAAACAATTAAACTGGACGGATAACTAGGAAACAATAAGAAAAATAATAAATAGGTCATTGCCCCCGGGCACAGTCAATTTAAAGAAAGAAATTCTTAGCCGGGAATTTCCAAAAAGCTATAATATATTTCAAAATAGTTTCAGAATTGTACTTTTAAAAGGGGAACGGGGACCCTAGCGTATTTGTTCGGGATGATAAGTTAACGGTTCAAATCTAACCCCCAACCTGATCGTGGATGTTTTTAAGGTCTGATTTTTTATGCCTTGTCTTTTATTGTTTCCCGTTTGGAACTGGGTTTCTGGGTTTCTGTTGCCAGCAACAAAGAAACATGTTTCCCTTTGGTTAGTGAAAGTCTTTCCCATGTACATACCTATGGAACCCATAAAAAATTTTTCCCTGTTCTGATAGTTCTAAAAAGAACAACTTAGGGCTGTTTTCTCATCCTTTTTTTAACTGTAAGTTCAATTATCCTGATGATAATTTCATACAAATTTGATTAATAACTCAAAGAAATTGAAATTGCTTAAAAGCAGGATGAGAAAACGGCTCTTACAATAATGTGAGATTGGTTTTAAAAAATACAATGTAATTTCAATAAGGGGCAATTCAACTTGACATTCACAACTTTCTAACCCTCTAACCCAGTAATGTATTATTACCAAAGTTTGTATAATTATATTTATTATCGTAACCACAGTAAAAGGTAATTAAAAGATACTTTTGGGTGAACTTAATATTATAGTTTTTGAAATACGCTTTAACCCTTTCAATACAAAAAATGCGTCTTACACCTAAAATTCAAAATGGGACTTGAACAAAAGTCCGAATATATAGACTTCTTTTATAATCGTAGACATCCTCTACAAAAAATGACGTGATCGATCGATTTTGAGGGTACCTCCATTACTAAGGTCTGTCTCAAAACTCGCAAAAATTACTCTAAAATCAGAATTTTTCAATGAAATTTGCTTATATAAGCTTATATTTAAGTCTCCGATTGAAAGGCAGGCCTATGTTTCAAATTCTACTCGAATATATGAACCCATTTTCGAAAGACAACAACAAATTTCTATTGTCACGCAACAGCCGAAAGTATATTTGATAATACTAACAGCCCGATTCTGAATATTCCCGGGAAACGAATTACCGGTGACAAATTACCAGGAAGTGGGAAATCGCCCATGGCCTCGCGCCCAAACGGGCCTCGCACGAAGTCAACTGATTGAACGATTCAAAAGGACTTAGGGGCTATCCATGAAATATGTAAGAGAGATTTTGACCATCTTTGGCCGCTCCCGCCCCACGTTAGCATATTTAAACATAACTCAGACTCCGATGTAAGAAAGCATAGGATTTAAGGATACATGCATAGTTCGTTAGTACAAAAATATGTTATAGGGCCTCGCTTATTTATCTCGCCCACGTTTAGATTAATCCTCGCTTCGCCACTGACCGGGGAATTCACTTATCTCGAGACTAAAATTCTCCTATTTTAAATAGATAGGGTATGGAAAATTATGGAAAAATATTTAAGAAGATGAAGTTTACTCTTAAGAAAAGTAAACAGCCCAATTCTGAATATTCCCGGGGAACAAATTCGCAGGGAATTTACTTTTCTCAAGAGTAAACTTCTTCTTTTTTAAATATTTTGGGGGAAGAAGTTTGATGGGGAATGGGTATTTGGCCCATACCCACAATTTTCCTTACCCTATCTATTAAAAAAAAAAAAAATTGGTCTCAAGAGAAGTAAATTCCCCGCAAAATTGTTCCCCGGGAATATTCAAAATCGGTCTGAAATTCTCCGGGAATATAAGTATTCAGAATCGGGCTGATAATTATCTGAATGGCAACGAAAGAGATAAGAAGTAACGTTACACAACGAGGGTATAAAAGAGAGGGTATCTTGTAGACTACATTTTAGGGCCAATTTATACTTTATTCCGTTTTCGGTTGCGGTTTATTGCGACTTAATTATTAGTCAGAGAGAAATACCTAATTATAAATAAAAATTTCTTTATATACTTTTTACCTAAACATTAAAATGCCTAATCAAACGATTGTGCTTTCAAATGGAGCTTTTAATCGGGAAAGAGGTTCAAAGAAAATATAAAAAAAAAATCTGTTTTAATCGATCGATCATAAAAAAGAGTGACCCCCGTAAACAAAAAATGCTTGATGACAGCGACGAATGTTCAATCGAGATCCCCCTCCTCCGCCATTGTCAAGTAACTCAACACAACAGATTAAAAAAAAAAAAAAAAGAGAAAATCATAAATTTGGATATGTTTTTCATATAATCTGCATGAAAAATATTCTGTCATCGTCAAAAAATTGATGAAAAAGAAAGATGGAAGAAAAAGAAAAGAAAAGAAAAGAAAAAATAAGATAAAACCGCAGAAGCATTAAAAAAGCAATAAACAAATTTAAATCCAAGTAAAACACCTTTTTGAGTCGTTAAAACTAAAACGCTTTCCATTGAATTTCTTACAACGGAATCTTTTTTTTTTTTTTTATTACTTTCTAGCTTGAAGCTCAATTTCTCAGTTTCTTAATTTTCATTTTCATTCGAATGCGTCTGTTTTGAAATGACGAGAAACCGAAAATTTCGCTGATCGAACCGAACGCGACGCGACGCAACGTGACGCTTCCCTTTGAACTGAAAAGACACATCGATTATGGCGTATGAAAATGAAAATAAAAGTTAAACAAAAATGCAAATCAAATAAAATAAAAAATAATTCATACGAAGTGGAATTTTATCACATATTCTTTGATTTTTACGCTTTATGAATTCATTGTAAAATTAATTGAATTAGTTGCCGAACAATGTACAATGTATACAATTATGCATAGCAGTGTGATGACGACGCGGGAGGGGGTGGAGCGGTCGGCAGAGGCAGAGTGCTGAAAACGCGCATTGTTGAGACTGACAACTCGAAATGGAGTGTCGGTCGCACAATCAGCCAGTTGGCCAGTTAGTTAGTCTAACAGTCACTCACTCACTCACTCAGTCAGTCACTCAGTCAGTCAGTCAGTTCCGATTTTTATGTTGAAAAGTTTTGAACGATGAGCCAGATATCTGCAGCACAAACAAACAGACATACATACAATCAAACAGACAGACAAACAGACACATCCGATCCGACATACCGACATACCGATATATTACGCCTGAATATGTGCTGACCGTGCTGACGCATTTAATAGGCCCTCTCGGACCGATTCGATTATTTTATGAACACGAGTACATGACTGCATAAATAAAGGAAATGTTATACAATAAGCACATCGCCATCAAGAAACAAAAACGCAAACAAAAATACAAAGAAACAAACTTTTGAAATTTCACGCAACTTTATGAAGCTTTTGTTGTTGTTGTTGTTTGATCAAAGAAAGCGAACGCTCAACCACTTGATGGCTTGATAGATTGTGTGCATTTGTTATGGCGATAATGATGCGGGGAGGTGGGGTTGCGGCAAGCAACATGACGGTAAGACAGCTGTTCGGGAGTCTCAAAAGTACGCGGGTGCCTTGGAGAATTTTATTTTATTTTTTATTTTCATTGTTTACATAAAAATTCCGCATGAATTTATGAAAGAATGCTCGTCCGCCCCCCTCCCCCTCCCGTTTAAATATGTTTGATTGTCTGTCCGTGTATGTTCGTTCGTCTGTCACTCCCTTTTGATTAAGCGTACGAGAGATCAATCGTTAAGCTCGTCGTCACAGTAGCAACATTCCCGCTAGCATTATCGGGCTCATCAACAGCCTCGACAGTCCCCATCAGTGCGCCATCATCTTTATATTCTTTTTGTCAGTCTGACGACTGTGGCGATCGCAAAGCTCTTTCGCCTTAATAGGGAAAAAACAATTTCAACTTAAGATGAAGATAAGCTCGGTTCGAATCGAGTCGATTCGACTCGTCGGCCGCCAGACACCAAAAAAAATACGGAAATCGCTTTCTAGACAAGAACGAATCAAAATCGAAATTTTTCAAATTCCACACGCGAAAAGACAGAAAAAATTAGAAGAAAAAAAAAAAAATTAATCACACTTGCGAAAATAATTTCGAGCCTCGTGAAATGTTGCCTCATAGAATCATAAAAAAAAAAACTTTCGCATATCGCGAAACTATTTTCACTTCAATTGCGCTGCGTATGTGGTCCATACTGTGGGGCACTACTTGAGATGCTCGTTTAAAAATCGCTTAAGTCGATAGCTAATTACGGACGGAGGCGGATGCATGGGGGACGGAGGATGCTTGGCAAAATGGATTTTATTTTTGATCTTACGAAAATGATTTTCTTCTTCAAAGGCTGTCAGACCGCGGCTCGTGTGACCCGGCTGCGGGAGGGGATTGACTTGTGGTTAAAAATTATTAGTCGAAAGAAACATTAAGAGGCTTTCAGTTGATGAATCTTCAAAAGCTTTAAGCATTTCATGATTCCTCATAGCTTTCTGTAATGCGGACCCCCATAATAATATATTTTGTATAAACCTTTTCTTGTGTTTTTATTTTTTTATTTTTTTATTATTGTAAAAAATTACATAAACTGCCCTTATGAGCTTCCAAATCTGGACGAACGTGGTGGAGTGTCATTTGAAAATGAAGGCGGGATTAATTACTTTTTTGTTGCTGCTGTTGTTGTTGTTTTTGTTAAGCCCGCTTTTTCCACTCTTAAATTTATGACCACCGCATTTATTATTGCAAAAGTAAAGCTACCAAAATCCGTGAAGCGCTCATCAGCCAATTATGCCATCCACTTAGCCGATTCGATTCGATTCGCTTTCCATATATCCCCATCCAGACCGCCATATCGAAATTATGCTGCATATCCATAGTCATATCCATGTCGTCCATATATTGTGTCCCAAGTCGTGCTGCAACGTTAAGGGCGTAACCATTTAATTGTATTTATTTTGTATGAGCCATGCTAATTTGACAATGGAGCGCGAGTAGCCGTCAATGCAGTCGCAAAGCCGCAGACGCAGGCGCAGACGCAGCCAAGCCAGTCTGCCTGTCGACCAAACCGAAACGTTTCGGTATGCCCGGATTCGAATCGTTGCGACGTTGGATTTTTCTTTGGCTCTGACTCTGATTTCTTCGATTCATTGAGCGCGTGCGCGTTTTCTCTTCGTTTGTTTTCCATTTTTCCCCCATTTTTTTTTTTCATAATTATTTACAAATTATGCTTGCCGTGCATACAAATATTCCTACCGTCAGCTCTTCTCTCAACTTTATTAACTGTTTTTTTTTTTTTGTCTTTAATTTTGATTTTTATTTTCTTCTTATTGAATTTTTAGTGATTTTTTAATTCTTCAATTTGTGTGGCGTTTGATTGATGCGCTGCTGATATTATCGTTTTGCTGTAAAGTCGCGTTGTCTGCGCTCGTTTGTTCGAAACGAAACGAAACAAAACGAAACGAATTCACTTGACATGGCCGTGCGCACAGTGGGTGTGCAACGGAAATTGATTGATAAAATTAAATGTTATTCAATTTTATGAATTATTGTGCTTTGAAGAATGATATTTGCATTGTTTTGCCTTTGCAAATATTTCATTGTGTGCCTGGCCTCAATCCCATGGAGTTATCTTTTCAAAGGGCTCTCAAAATAGCTTTAGTCAATTTTTTTTTAGAAAGGAACTCTTTTGAAGAGCTAGAGAATATTATCCTTCAAAAATGCACTTTTTTAAGAAGGCACATTCGATCCTGAATAAAAACAAAACCCCCAAAAAAATACGGCGAATCAATCATTATTTCGATCGGATCGAATTTTTATGGAAATGATTTCAGTGCAATGAGGAATCATAGTTAAATTTTTTCAATGCTTTTAAGCAAACAATCCTGTAATTCAAGATATGATGCCCTCTATTGTTGTGCAATCTTGGGGTCTTTTTTACCCTAAATGCAATGTCTTCAAAACAAAGTTCCTCGCCAAAGAGAAGAAATTTAATAATCTGCTATAATATTACAGTCAAACAACGAAATTCAAGGGGACGGGAAAAAGTATTCCTTATAGAGATAATTCGCTGCAAGGGTCCGTCCATTAATTACGTAAGCGTAAAAAGGGGAGGGGTTCGAAAAATCGTAGATATGCTCGGTTGATCGCTGTCTGATTTATGCTTAAATATGCTTACGTGGGGGGATCAAAAATTGTGAAAATCTCCCTTACGTAATTAATGGACAGCCTTCTAAGGAGATAAAAGGCCCTAAAAATGTACCGAAAAAGCCCTGAAAAGATTCTCTTTAGAGAGAAATTCATCATACAGAGTTTCAACTGCACTATGTAGTATACTAATGCATAGTGACCGAGAAAAATTCGATAAAAAAGAGAAAAAATGTTCTTAAAACGATGGAAAAAAATCCGTAAAAAATATCAAAATTAATTCATCTGAAAAATGCTCACAAAAAATGTTCTTTGAATAGTGTCCAAATAAATGAAGCATTTAATTAAATAGCAATAAATATTAAGAAAACATGTTAAAAGAAAATAATTGTTATCGGGCATGTGATTGGATTCCCTTTCCCCAAATTTTGGGGAAAGGGAATTTCGTTCCTCCAATATTTTGAAGAATGTATGGCAATTTTTAAAGAAATGACATTGTCAAAAACAAAAGAGCGGCTATACGATAAAGTTTTCGAATTAAAAAATTTCGAACATATTTAAATTCCCGAGTTTTTATTTCAATTTCCTGGGGAAATGAATTCCCGGGAATCCAATCACACACCTGTATGAGTTCTGAAGCATAAATCAAAAATATTTTTAGAGTAATGAAATGAAATAATTTATTTAACCAACATTTTTAACATAACATACTTAGACTATAGTTGCTTATGATACGTGTAGGTGGTAGTTCAGTTGGTCTTTTCAGCGCTAAGATAAAATTTTAGGGTAGTGATTCATTAGTAATGAACTTAGAGACTTATGCCCTATTTTAAAAATTATTCTTAACGAATTTTTTTTTTTTGAATTTTTAGGGAAATTTTTCAAAGTCCTATAAATGAGTTTTGACCACCTTAGAAGGCCTTTGAAGAGTTATGAAGGTTTTTGGTGAAAGTATATATGTACATACTTATTAGTAGTAGTAGTAATAACTTTTGCCATGGAATTGCTCCTCTCAAGGCAAGAAGAACACCGATAAAAAGTGAAAAGCTCCTCTCTCTCTCCTCTCTCTCCTCTCTCTCTCTCTCCCTCTCTCTCTCTCACCTCTCTCTCTCTCTCTCACCTCTCTCTCCTCTCTCTCTCTCTCCCTCTCTCTCTCTCTCTCACCTCTCTCTCTCTCTCTCTCACTCTCTCTCTCTCTCACTCCTCTCTCTCTCTCACCTCTCTCTCTCTCTCTCTCTCACCTCTCTCTCTCCTCTCTTCTCCTCTCTCTCTCTCTCACCTCTCTCTCTCTCCTCCTCTCACTCTCACCTCTCACTCTCACCTCTCTCTCTCTCGCCTCTCTCTCACCTCTCTCTCTCTCGCCTCTCTCTCACCTCTCTCTCTCTCTCTCACCTCTCTCTCTCTCTCTCACCTCTCTCCCTCTCTTCTCTCTCCCTTTCTCTTTCTCCCTCTTCTCTTCTCCCTTCTCTCTCTCTCTCTCTCTCTTCTCTCTCCTCTCCTCCTCTCTCTCTCTCTCTCTCTCTCTCTCTCTCTCTCTCTCTACTCTCTCTCTCTCTCTCTCTCTTCTCTCTTCTCTCTCTCTCTCTCTCTCTCTCTCCCTCCCTCCCTCCTCTCTCTCTTTTTCCCTCCCTCTCTCTCCCTCTCTCTATTTTTGATCTTTTAAATCTTTTGATTCTTTTTTGATTTTCGTGAGCAATGAGGGCAATAAATTTATTCGATCATTTTTTTCGTTATGCTTAAATGTTCGCTAATTGATCAACTTTTTCACACCGTGCGATGGCATTAGTCTTTTGCACTGAAATCCTAGTTACAATGCAAGTCGCTTGACAATTGTGCTCTATCTTTAGGGACACATATGGGTACATATGTAAATACAATCCACTTATTTCCATTGATACCCACTACTGATTTTATTACTTCAATGGTTATTATTATTATTATTTTTTTTTCTTTTTCTGTTTTGTACTTTGTAAACGGGGAGCATACACATTTGCCTTTTGATATGTCCACCTCTCGACAATCCACGTCGAGCGTTTTTAGTCCATGAATACACACGTTGATCCAGCGCTGCGAATTATTTATACACTTCGCGGATTGTCGGATTCACATGGATAGTGCTGGACTAGTGTATCGTTTATGCATGTAAGGTACTTATTTGGACAATTGGATACTAGGGCAGCCAGCGACAAAAAGAGAGGAGGCCCACTGTCGCTGCGCTGCGACAGAGGCAGCAAGTATGGACGCATGGCCGCAGCCATATCAACGTACTCAATGCTTTTGTTTGTGGGCCTCTTAGACCAGGCATAGAGCGTTGTTGCCATCATTATGGACGGAGAGTGAGTGCCGCTGCCGCTGCTGTTGCCGCTGCACGTTTCTGTGCGACATTTCAGCTTTAATCGTAAATTCAAATCCGCATGCGGTTTAGTTAGTTTAGTTAGTGACGGCCGTGGTATCGCATTGCGATTTGTGTGACTGCGACTCGCGACTTTGCGACTTGTGCCGTGTGCCGTGTGCAGCAAAGCGTCGCATTCTGTGTCTTTCGTTTGTGATTTAATAAAATGCAAAAACGTTCGGATAGGACGACGACACGGGAATGCAAATAAATCGCGGTAGCTTGAATTGAAAATTCATTGGAAAACAAGAGGAGCGGGGAAAAAATAAAAAAATTTTCTCAAATGAATATCATCATTACACTGATGATCATGATGATGACGATGACAATGGTCGCTCCGATGATGATGAGGATAATGAGGAATGCCTTACTACGATTGTGATCGTTTTACAAATTCGCAATTAGTGTCACTGTTTAGCCTTATCGAATGACATCAGTCATTCGGTCGGACGCAAGTATTTGAGGAATTCAAGAAATAAAAAATATTTAAAAAAAAATAAAAAAATTATTTAAAAAAACCGAGAAAAACCAAAATCCAGAAAACGAAAAAGTGTCCATAATGTGCTATTAAGATCCGTGATAAAAACGATATTCTTCTACTGTCCCTGCTACTGATGCTAATGAATGCCACGAGACAATTCCCATCATTGGAATCAGATCGTAGAACGGGCCATGCTGAGCTGTGCTTATTTTGTGTAAATTGACACGAGTCGACGGACGACTACGGCTCGGGCTACCTGCCTGAAATGCCCGATCAAACTGTCTCGAAATATTAATTGTTCCATGGATTTTAAGTAAAAAAAAAAAAATATATATATATATATAACAATAATAAATAAATGAAATAAAAAAGAGCATTCAATCGAATCGAGCTGCGGCCTGGTTTTTTTGTTGCCTATTATATCCAGCAGCGGCGACATCGACATCGCCATCGACAGCGCAAGTGAGCTCATGTCAACGGTTGGCTCGATCGCGTCGTTGCAAGTGTCAAACGATTTGGTGTAAGTTTCAGTTCAGACCGCACTTCGATCTCTTCTTCGTCTTTTCGCCCCCTTGGATTCCCTTTGTTAGTTATAAACATTTATACATTTATTTATTTCTTTATGGTTTTTTTCATCTTTGTTTTTTTTTTTTTTTGTATTTGTCTTTGGGTTTCTTTAGAATTATAAATTGTTGTTATTACTTCTGTTAGTGCTGCTGTGACTGCCGTTGATGCTGCGTCTGCTGGAAGCTTTATTTCAAAAGAAACCGGCAGCGACACGTGGTATCGATTTGTCTATTGTCTACTTCTTGCCTGTTGGGCTTGAATTTTTTCTTGTTTTTTATTTTTTTTATTTTTGTTACCTGCCACTTAATCGACTTTTCACTCTTCGTCTTCATTGATTTTGAAACACAATTTATTTGTTTTTTTTTTTTCAAACCTTTTCTCCTCCCCTCGTATTTGTGGTTGTTTCTTAAAAGCCTTTTAAATAATACGCCCGCTTAGTCATAGCCGAAAAGGCGGCCGGCCCCGGCACATACGTTTTGTGTCAAAATATTTTATGATTTCATTGATTTGTTGTTCTTCGTTATGCCATTTCTCATCTTTCTGTTGATCATCTGTCATTGATTCGGCGATTATGGTTGCGCTTTGAATATTCCGTAAAGTGAGTAGAAATGTTCAACGTTCCGATGATGTGGAATTTTTGGGGCAAAATAAATCTTTCGTTTGATGGGCTTTATATGGGTATATTCGATTCGAAATTTTGCCCCTTCTGGCCTCTCGCGCTCTTTCTCTTCTTCGATTATCCCTTCGTTTTCTAATTAAAATAATTATTTTCTCACAGTGAAATTGGTTGTTGTTTTTTTTGTTTGTTTTTTGTTTTTGCGTCATGAACAAGTCGTAAATATTATTGTTGACATATTTTGATAAGGCGCTAAAATGTCGGTGTGAAAAATCGCGCCATTTGTATGATTTGATAACAAATTGGCAAGAGCAGCAAAACCAACAACAACAAACATTTTATACGTTAAATATTCCACATCGAGCATCACCCAACTTTGTTGTTGTTGTAGTCGTTTCTCAATGCCATTGCTGCTATTATTTTGTGATAACATTTCCGCGTATCCATCCATTCAATTGTTGTAGCCCTTTGGCTCCAACGCTTTTACGCCATTTCGATAAGGCCTTACACACCTCCACTCAGCATTTCAATTCATCGAGCGATGTTGATGGGATTTTTTTTTTCCTCAACTCACATGGAGCTTATACACATCCATATGTATGTATGTACGATGCGTGCGTGTGTATTCTTGCATATGTTATTTTGTTACGTAGTTCATTTACGGTGCTAAACCTTTGCTCGAGTTTTGAGATAAGGAGGGGGGAAAAAAAGGAGACAGAAAAAAGCCAACTGACGCCGCGTTGTCTTGCGAGGCACAACACAGTAAGAAACTGCTCCAAGACATCATGATGAATATGGTTTGTGGGTGTAGGAGTAGGAAATTAAAATTTCAAAAGAGTTTTTTCCTCAGCAAAGAAGACGACGTTATAAAAGGGCATGACGCAAACGCCAAATATACATATTAAGCCGGCCTTACACATGTTGTCAATCGTTTGGCAAAGATACTGGAAATGATGTAATGCAGAGTATCCAAAAAAGAAATGGTTTCATCGTTGGTCCTCAGCGGTTTTTGAATTAATCGAGGTTGACTCATTAAATCGAAAACCATCTCAAGATCATGTCTTCGAGCCTACCAACGAGTGTGTACGAAAGTCCAGGCGCCGCTAAAGGGATGTGCCCAAATTTATTAATTGCTTTAGATAAGAAGTAAGTGGATTCTAGACCAAGTCGGAGTGGTACAAGATAAAGGAGAGAAAATTGAAGTTATAGAATAGATTGTGGGACGAAAAGAAGAGGGAAAAGAGAACGAATAAGCAGCGTTCCAAATGGGAGAAGAGAAGGAAACATAAGAACGAGGCGGTGGGAAAAGTAGTTGAAACAATTTGAAGGAAAAAGAGGATTAAAAGGCGGAGAAAAAGGGATATAAGAAGAAAACGAACAGTTAAAAAGAGAAAAAGGAGGAGCCATAGAAGTAGGGGGAGAAGGAGAAGTAGAAGATGGAGCAGGAGGAGGAGTAGAAGTAGGAGGAGGAGAAGAAGTAAAAGTAGGAGAAGGAGAAGAAGTAAAAGTAGGAGGAGGAGGAGAAGTAAAAGTAGGAGGAGGAGAAGTTGGAGGAGGAAGAGAAGGAGAAGGGAGGGAACGAGAAGGAAGAGAATGAGAATTAGAAGAAGAAGAAGAAGAGAGGAAGGAAAATTAGGAGAGAGGAGAGGTATGAGTAGAGGAGGAGGAGGAGGAGGAGGATAAGAATTAAAAGTAGGATAAAAAGGAGAAGAAGGCAGAAGAAAAGAAAAAAGGCGAATAGAGAATCAGAAGAGAAAAAATCAGAAGAGAAAGAATGAGAAGAGAGAGAATGAGAAGAAGAAGAAGAGGAAGAATGAGAAGAAGAGAAAAAAATATAAAAAAAACCACAACAAAAACATGTAGAAAGGCTTACAGTGTACTCTCTCTTCGCTATTTCAAAGCAAGATCATAAAAAACATTTTGGTTTTCTAGATGCAGGTTGATTGGTAATTTCATTTAGTTCTTGGAATTTCTTTAATGACCATCAAAGCTTTTTAAAATACGCATTCTAATTTAATTACTCTTTCGTTGTGCAGTACACATAACCGAGTCTATTTTCAACGTTCTGCTCTCTCGTTTTTTTTTTTTTCACTTTTTGAAATCCATCAATAAAAACAGCACAGAAAATTTTACGCCCCATAAAATGCAATTTTTTCATTTATCACAATTTTCCAGGCACTCATCATCTTTACGCTTTTCATGGCTATGCAGAAAAATGAAAAGGGATATCTAAAAAATCTTCATTAGATATGACCGCTGCAATAGAAGACGCTATTTGAAGAATGAAAAAAAAATTAAAAAAAACCACAACAAAAACATGTAGAAAGGCTTACAGTGTAATCTCTCTTCGCTATTTCAAAGCAAGATTCATAAAAATTTCAACCATTTTGGTTTTCTTTTTCCATTGTAAAATGAAAAGTTTTCTTTGCTTCTGATTTGAGCAATTGCTCCATGAAATCATTTCTGGGAAAAAATTTGCGAACTTTGACATTCGATGTTTCTGTGCCAATCAACATACCCCCCTCTATCTCTCAATCTGCTTTCTTTCGTTTCTTTCTCTTTCTTTCTTGTCCATCATACTTCTCTTTTCTCACTCTTCTTCTTCTCTCTTTTCTTTTCTCTTCTTTCATTTCTTTCTTTCTCTATGCAAATCTTCTCTTCCTCATAACTTTTTTCTTTTCCTTTCTCTCATCTTTTAACTTCTCTCTTGTCAAATTTCTTTCATTTTCCCTCTCTTTTTATTCATTTCTTCTCTCTCTTAATTATTTCTCTCTTCCTATTTCTTACATTCTCTATCCATTTCTCTTCTTCTCATTCTTTCTTCTCATCAAATCCCTCTCTTTCTCTCTCCTCTCTTCTTCTTCTCTCTCTTTCTCTCTCTTCTCTTCTCTCTCTTCTCTTTCTTCTCCCTCTCTCTCCTTCTTTCTCTCCCTCTCTCTTTCTTCTTCTCCCTCTCTCTCTTCTTCTCTCTCTCTCTCTTTCTCTTCTCTCTCTCCTCTCTCTTTCTCTCTCTCTCTCTTTCTCTTCTCTTCTTTCTCTCTCTCTTCTTTCTCTCTTCCTCTCTCTTTCTCTCTCCCTCTCTTTCTCTTCTCTCTCTCTCTTCTTCTCTTTCTCTCTCTCCCTTCTCTCTTCTCTCTCTCCTCCTTCTCTTCTCTCTCTCTCTCCTCTTTCTTCTTCTCTCTCTCTCTCTCTTTCTCTTTCTCTCTCTCTCTTCTCTTCTCTCTCTTTCTCTCTCTCTCTCTCTCTCTCTCTCTCTCTCTCTCTCTCTCTCTCTCTCTCTCTCTCTCTCTCTCTTTTTCTCTATCTTATTTACCATCAAGGTGAAAGTTAGTAAGGGTCAGGAAAAATTAAATTAATTTCAATTTTCGAAGCAAAAGAAATGTGAAAATATGGAAATTGATAGGATTTTAAGAAACAAAGTTCAAAGAAAAATGGAAAAATAGTAAGTCGTTGGCTTTGTTTTTTTTTAACTTCAAAATTTAATCAAATTCAATCTCAAAATTACCGCAATTCACAATCATTTCCTTCGCAATTTATTGTGATCATTTTCTTCTGATATACTTTTCTTTGGTTTTCCCCCTAAAGTAAAAAAAAGAACCCACGAAAAGGTTTTTTATGCAATAATTTCATTTGTTTTATCAAAATTATCTGTCGACTGTCGCGATAGCAAAAGCATTTGGCTTTTTAGCTCATTGCAAAAGATATTGACTGAACATGTTCACCTCAATGAGGTCCATCGGTTTTTTGTTATTATTATTATCATTACTGCTCTTTTTTTTTTTATCTATTTGCCCACCTTGGGTCTTATCTTGAATTGCAAAAAATAGACGCAAACATATTGAATGCTTTTTCATTGATAAAAGAAAAACGCCTCGTCGAGTTCGAGCAGGATTCAAGTTTTCTAAGCTCCATTATTTTCATTTGAATTTTTCGTCTCTCCATTTTTTTTTTTTTTTTCGATGCAATTTCTAGTTAAAAGAGATACCAGACGATGATGTCGTTATGCGCTATCAGTTGCCATTTTTTTTCTTTATCTCATTGCATGGTCTTGAAATAGGAAATTCATTTTTGAAATAATTACATTCAATCAGTCAATTGGGCAGGCTTTTCCTGTTGTCTTAATTTCATATCTGTTTAGGTTCACTTTATTGCTAATTTCCGGCTTGATTTCGAGAAGTTGCTGGCTGCTCCTGTTGTTGTTGTTGGAGAAAATTTTTAAAGGTTTTTTAATGGAATTTCCTCACATTTCCCTTCATTTCATTATCGATTTTTATATCAAGAAGTCACCCAAAGGATATACATACACATGAAGCGGAGGTTTCAGCGTCAGAGGGACAGCGAATTTTCTAAAAAACGTTCAATGTTTTTGGTGGATATATTTTTTTTTATTTCCATAAAATCAATCAAACTTTCAGGCACGCTCGATCAGAAATGTTGAATTGGTTTCCTCATGTTTTTTTTTTTTTTTTTTTTTTGATTTTCTTAAACTCTCTTTTTGTAAGAGGCCTCCAACTGAACTGGCATGAACTGTATGAATGCATTGATAAATTAGTGCCTATTTTTTTCTTCTTCGTAATTTGCCTTTGTCAGTTTGATTGTTGCATTGTTGAATTGTTGTTTTGTTATTTTGTTGTCGCTGCTGCTGTCCAGCTTACACAACATTAATACACAACATTTGCATTTGTAATGCAATTGTGAGCACAATTCCACGCAACAACAACAACAGCAACAACAATGATAATCACAAAAAACAACAACAACGTACAGCAACAAAAAAGGCAAAAATATGTGTTGAACTCTTAATTAAGTGCCAACGGCGGCAGCGGCAGTCACATCCACAGCCGCAGTCGTAATCGCAACAACGCAGTTGATTATGGTCTCGGCTGCGTCAACTTTACGCTCCATCTGCGAGAGCACTTTTCTTTGTTCATTCAATATTTAACAACAATATTATTTTCTGATCCAACTGGTGTATGTAGTTGTTTGCCCCACTGTGCTTAATACTTATAACCCACCGACGAATTGTCTCTGCTAGACGTTTATTTTTCAACCGGCTCGGAGTATCCAAACCAATCCAAGCCAAGCCAAACAGCGTCGATCGTTCCGTTTGTCTATTTTCTCGCTGCTCGCTGCTCACTCCTCACTTTCATTTCTTTTCTTCCTCCTCTTTTCATTGACTCCGGTGCATTCATGACGTTTAACACGCGGCATAATCCACTGCAATCAACGACCATAGTGCCCAAGAACAACAACAACAACAACAACAATGCCTACAAGTTAATTACTCATTCGTCGTGTATAAATCGCGATTGCATTTTGGTTGGATAGGTTAGTTAGTGCAGTGACTTGAGCGGAGCCGAAACGAACTCAACGGAGCCGAGTCGATTTATGTTAAGTTGACTTGAGTTCAGTTGAGTATAAGGGAAAGGGTTTTCCTGCCTGCATTTCACATTCATTAAAGTTTCTTTGCAATTCTTCCCATCATCATCATCATCATCATCATCATAACCATCGTCGTTTTAAACATCATTATCACTGACATCATGATTTACATTGAGGGAATCGTTAGTGTTTGAAAGTGATTTGCGTTTCCATTTCCCTTTTCGTCGTCTCATCGCTTTTCCAATATTTGGCCCAAGAAAATCGTATTTGCCTTCTTAGCCGTAATGCGCTCTTTGACTTTTTATGCCCTATTAATGATGGGCAATTTGTTTTTGAAAATGCTTGAGAGTTTCATTTTCTTTTCTCTCCCCCTTTTCCGACTTTTATGCTGGCATGTATTTATTTATTTCATTTTGTATTCTTCTATTTTTCTTTTGCTTTGCTACAGGTGGGAAGGAAATTTCGCTTGGTTGAGTTAGTTGTTAGAGTGCTCGAATTGGAGCAGCTAGAGGAAAAGGGAAATTATTGTTGTTGACTTACTTATGTAAGCATGAGATTGCGAAATTCGCGTGACGAGGCTGTTTCGATTGCAGGCAGCTATGAAACACTTAATGCCAATGGGATTAAATCGACCTTTAACGTTGGCTATTCAAAAAGCTAAAGAATTGTTGGCAGTCTTGTTTCTGTAATTGATTTATGAAATACCTTCAAATGATTTTTTTGGTGTCAAAATTCACTGAAGTTTTCTTTTCTTAAAAATAAACTTAAAAAACTAAATAAAATTAATAAAAATTTTAACCCAAAAAAATTAATAAAAAAAATTCTTATAAAATTGAGAAAAAAATAATAAGTATAAAAAATTCAAAAAAAATACATAAATATAAAAAAATAAGTTTAAAAAATAAGAGAAAAATTAATTTATAAAAAAATTTTTTTAAATTAAATTTTTTTTAAATTTTAAAAATGCAAAATTTTTTAAAAAGCAAACAATTTTAAAATCAAAGCACATATTTTCAAAAATCAAAAAACAAAAAAACCTAAGAAAACAAAAAAGTTAAAAATTAAAAAAAAAATTTCTTTTAAAATTAAAAAAAAATATTTTTTTTAAATTGCTTGAAAACGTCAATGACAGCACATTAGTTTCCCATATATCCGCACAGTTTGCAAATGGTTTCCAATATAGTATCTTTAGTTCGCTGCTGCTAAGCCATTTAAGCAATAAGTCTTCAACATACCGACTGTAGCGTATTGAAACTATTTAATCTGATTTCTTTTTTCCCTCTGATGGATGCAATTACATTTGCCCCTTAGCTCCGCCATCGTTGGTATTGAGAAAACCGCTTCAGTGCACTTTAAATTGCCCATTTTCGTTTAACTGTTTTCTGCCTAAAGAGACTTAATTTATTGCCACAAATTAGCGTTAATGCTCGCCTATTTAAAGGCTAAACAATTTCCATTTGTTTTTTTTTTATTTATTTATTATTATTTTTTACATTGTCCATAGTCAACGTAACTTATTTTCTTCCCAATTGTTTTCCTTTTATTTGCGTTTCAAATTTTATTTGCTCAATTTAAATGTTTTATTTATGTTTACTACGCACACTCGGCGGCAGTGGCGCGCAGTCGCAGTCGCAGACAGAGTCGCATGTTAATTTATGTAACACCTTTTCACTTTTTCGCTATTTGTCGCGCAAGATTCTACGCACCTCGACGTTTTTCTGTCGATCTCGTAAAAAAGGGCGTCACACACGTCACGTCAGTTCGTTCTGTCATTCCGATTGTGTTACGCTACGTTACGTTAACTTAAGTTACATGAGCGCGATCTTCGTTTATTTTGTTTTTCTCTTCTTTTTTTTTTGAATTTTTTATTTTTATGCCTTCGCTTATTTGACACTAGTGACTTTGACTACGGTTTTTAACGCTTTACGATTTGATAGTTCTGTAGGCGTCCTCAAACTACGTCGTTTCGTATTCTGCTTTATTTTATTCCATGCCATGCTATGCCATGCCATTTCATTCTATTCGATTCCATTTCGTACCGCATCCACGCAATATTTTTTATGCTCAAAGGCGCCCGGTTATTGAGTTATGTGGATAAGGTTTTTGGTTTTCGGTTTTCTATGCCGTCGAAACAGATCGAATCGGATCGGATCGGATCGAGTTGCTTCACTTGTTCTTGAGCAGCGAGTCTTGCTTTCAGAGACCCATCGTTCTACCACAATCAGTAGGAATTATTTATTAACATCGAATGGAAGTGAGACGATTTGTGTTCTCCCTTAACGCATTAAAATGAAGCGGTGAGTTTTTTTTTTCGCGAATATATCAAAAATATTTTAATGATTCCAATCGGCTTATGATTCCGTAATCGTTCAGACTGAAGACAATACAATTGGCATATTGCTATTTGTATGTATATACGCATACATAAACATTTATATGCAAAGATGTTTTGATTATGATGTGAAACTTAATTTATAATTTTTCTCTGAATTTTTGTGAATGAGTTTTTGAAATCAATCCCTCAAAATCAAACCACTAATCCATTTTTCTTAGAATTTCGTTAGCAAAAGCAATCGTGTTGAGAACAGATAAAAAAATAAATAAAAAACAAAACATTGTTTAAAAGCAAAACAATGTTTAAAAAAAAAACAAAACGAAGTTGCGATACCGAAAGTGAGACGAAAAATAGAAAAATGCAATCAATATGAAATCTAAAAAAAATAATAATATATAAAATAATAAAAATTTTAAAAAATATTTGAATTTATAATGAAAAAATATTATAAAACTATTGATAAAAAAAACACTAAAAAAAATAACAAAAAAGTACAAGAAAATTTTTTAAGTGAAATAATATAAATTTTTCCAATAAACAAATTCAAATCAACAAAGGTCGATCAAATATATCAATATTAAAAGTTATATATAAAAATACACAAATAAAAATATAAAGTTAAAAATAAAAGAAAAATTAATAATATAAATATTGAAAAATATTAGAAAACCATAAAAATAAATAATAAAAATAAATAGTAATTGTAATAAATAATAATAAAAAATAATAATAAATAATAATAAATAATAATAAATAATAAATAATAAATAATAATAAATAATAATAAAATAATAATAAAATAATAATAAATAATATAATAAAATAATAATAAATAAATAATAATAATAAATAATAATAATAAATAATAATAATAATAATAATAAATAATAATAATAAATAATTATAATAAATAATAATAATAAGTAAATTAATAATAATAAAAATAATAATAAATAATAAATAAATAATAATAAATAATAATAATAAATAATAATAATAAATAATAATAATAAATAATAATAATAAATAATAATAATAAATAAATAATAATAAAATAATAATAATAATAAATAATAATAATAAAATAATAATAATAATAATAAATAATAATAATAATAAATAATATAATAATAAATAATAATAAAATAAATAATAATAATAATAAATAATAATAAATAATAAATAATAATAATAAATAATAATAATAATAAATAATAATAATAATAAAATAATAATAATAATAAATAATAATAATAATAAATAATAATAATAATAAATAATAATAAATAAAAATAATAATAAATAATAATAATAATAATATAATAATAATAAATAAAAAATAATAATAAAAATAATAAAATATAAAAATATAATAATAAAAAAATAATAAATAAATAAAAATAAAAAATAATAATATAATAATAATAATAAAAATAATAAAAATAATATAATAATAATAAAAAATAATAAAAAAATATAAAAATAATAATAATAAATAATAAATATATGTAATAATAAATCTTCAAATTATATAAAAATAATAATAATAATAAATAATAATAATAAAATAAAAATAATACTAAAAAAATAATAAATAAAAAATAGTAATAAAATAATAATTAATAAAAAATTTATAATAAAAAATAAATAATAATATAAAATAATAAAAAAAATATAATAAGTAAAAAAATAAATAAATAAAAAATATGAAAAAATAATAATAAATAAAATACTTAATAAAAAATAATAAAAAATATATAATAATAAAAATAATAAAAAATACTTAATAAAAAATAATAAAAAAATAATTAATATAAAAATAATAAAAAAAATTTAAAAAATATTAAAAATTATAATAAAAAGAATAAAAAATAATAGAAAATAAGAAAAATAAAATAAAAATAACAAAAATAAACAATAAAATATACTTAATAAAAAATAAAAATAATACAGAAAATCAAAAAATTATTAAATTAAAAAAGTAGTAAAAAATATCAAAATATAAAAAGAAATATATATATATAAAAAATGTAAAAAATATAATCAAATACGAAAATATAAAAAAGCAAATAAAACAAGAATTTAAAAAATGGCATCCTTTTTAAACCACACATTTTTTGGACTTGCGTGAAATTTAGTGTTTTTTTTAATCTTTCCTTGATTTTATCTCTTCTCATTTGGGGCGATGGTCTTTGTTCCTGCTCTCTCCACAAAAAAAAAAAAAAAAAAAAAAAAAAAATGCGTCCCAAAATACAACCGAAAAGTTTTGTTTGTATAGACAAAGCACAATAGACCACTAATGGTCGCAGCACGCAATTTTCCTCACTAATAATAATAGACCTACAGACGAGGTTCCACTGTTCATCATTAAAATCTCTTCATCAAAGCACGTAAGCGAGTTTTGAAGCTTTATACAAAACTGAAGTTAATTTTCGAGAATCATGGCACGTCAGATCATATTACGGCTTATACCCATTTTGGTCCAACATCAATGAAATTCCCAAGTAACATACAGCGTAATTACAATGGCGCACTTTTTTGATAGCAGGAGGAGTCGGCTCCGCGCGTCAATAATTTCGTTTTCATAAATGAATTGTGAATGCAAATTGGAATTGAATTTTTCGCTTACTTTTCGTTTGCAATTAATAATAATAAGTGACACACACGCTATTTAAGGAGATACCTCTGGCTACTCCATAATTCCAGACACATAAACGTCAAGCCTAGCTCCCGATTATGGAGGAGGCAGAAGAAAAAAAAAAAAAAAAAAAAACGCACGTCGACTTCAAGCCAAAGCCAGACAATTGAATTGACCACTGCGAGGCTTACGAAGCGAGCCAGACGTCGCAATATAGTCGGGGGACTAAGACATAGCTTTTTTTTTTTATCTGTCCGTCCGTCTGTCCGTCCATCCGTTGGTCTGTACGGCTTGACTGCTAGCAATAGACAGTTGCCGCAATTAGTATTTCGATTAGCTTGTTGCGGAGCTGTAGCAAATCAAAATTGTGATCGGTCGCGTTCGGAGCGAATCGGATCGGATCAGAGCTATTTCTTCAGCTACAACTCGAATAGCTTAAAGATAAACTATCTTTTTTATTTGTATATATTCAATATATCTATATACAAAAATAAAGAAAAGATAATATTAATAACTAAATTGCGCTCATACGTCGCGAGTGTCTCGAACAAGATGAATCTAGCGCCAAAAATTCGTTACGTTTCACCATTAGTTCGCTGTCACTTTTCATAGTTGCCGCGCCCAATTTCATGTCGAATTCGGATTTTTGTCGCGTGCTTTGTCACAGCAACTTGTCCGTCGGCATTTTGTTGTACATTTTTCCAGCACATTCAAATGGCAAGAGGAACGTCACGCTCGCCGTTGCAGTCGTCGTCGCCGTTGCCGTTGCCGTTGCCACTGTTTCTTTTACGATTTTGTTTCGAATTCCAATGAAATGATGCGTACCATTGACGCATTTTTCGATTGTTTCGCAAACATGTGTCACTCGGCATGTTGCAGGTGGACTCATTTAATTTCCTCCCAACATAATGCAAAAAAAAAAAGAAACAAAAAGAAAACTATTCAATGAAAATTTTTACGATGACCCCCTTTCTCCCTTTTTTTTCATTTCAGTTCGCAGCAGCAGCAGCAGCAGCTGTCTGGTGAGACAGTATTATCTCCTCGCCAACATCAGCAGCATCTGCATCAGCATCAGCACCAGCATCAGCACCAGCAGCAAACGAACGCCTACTATGCTGCCAATATTGCCGGCGTGACCGCAAACGCTGTTGACACGAGCGATCTGATGGTGCGTCTACGCGAGTCAATAAAACAGAAAGAGGAATTCCTCAAATCACCGATACCCCACGCAACTTCGCACAGTGCATCGTCAATATATTCCAATCAGCAACATTTCTTTCCGCACACACCGCCATCGGGTAGTCCACAATTGTCAACAATTTCCACGTCAACAATCTCAGCTAGCGGCGGTGGTGGCGGCGGTGGCGGTGGCGGCTCTTCAACGGGCAGCATTGCCATTGCTCCCGGTATCGCACGCGGTCAAGTGCGCACAATTGTTAAACAGCCAATTTCGGCAACATCATCCGGTGCATCGAGCACTCGAGAGTTGCTATCGCCCATGAATTACGATATTCAGAGTTCGTACAACAGGAATCTGTGCGGTAATTATTCGCTAGAGGGTTCAATCGGTCGGGAAATTGTTGGACTGCCATCGGAAATTCAACGCTCAACCGTTTTCACCGCAATGCCCAACAGTCAGCAGAGGCAATTGTATGGAAATAATACGAGCAGCAGCTACAGTGGACTTGTCAGCAGTTTGCGTGATAAGTACTCCAAAGAATTGGACTATTACGAGACGCTGCAAGAGACCGGGGTCACCAATAAAGTGTAAGTGTTCCAATTTGTAACTGGTGGTGCGGGATTTTGCTTTTTGGAAAATGGTTATTTCCTAATGTATGATTGATTTCTAATTTACACAGCTTTGAAAGGAAGCTCGTTTCGCATATGTCCAAAGGATTCGATCCCTTCAAGCCGTTATCGATAAACACAAGTGCTATAGAATCGGGAAATTCCGTAACGCCTGCCAATGCTGCTGCGATGATAAGAAAACCTGGCGTACTCTACGAATCGCTGCAACATCATCCGTTGCATCAGCAAATGCAGCTGCAACAAACCGCCGCGTCAGCAACAGCAGCAACAACAATGCCTAACAGCAATGGTGCTCAAGTGCCTGGGCGAGCGTACAACATAGCGAGCAATAGCGCCAGCAACCAAAGTGTTATCGATGGCCAATGCGTAAGCCGCATGGAAGTGCATAAGGCCAGTTTGGCGGCAACAACAACTTTGGATCCAACGCCAAGCAGTAAGTTAAACCACCGAATGCGTGAGCAAAACCAGTTCCAAGCGATAATCAAACTCTTTTCTCTCAATTTTTTTTTTTTTTTTTTTAAACTCCTCAGAGTACAAAAGTAAATCGCCATTCGATAATGAAGAGAAGAAACAGACACCAATATCAACACTTGCCGATATCGCAGAAACCAGCATTAGCAATAATGACACAATAAGCACCAAAGGTTTGTTGTTCTGCCTTTTATGCCATTGCCAGGAATACACTTCAGAATATGCATTTTTCTTTCACACTCTTCTTGCAGCTACTTCCGATAGTGGTGTGGTGCGTCGCTTTAGGGCTGCAGCCTCCTTGGATGACGGCAAGCCGATGCGTCGCATTTCGTATTTGCGTGCGACTAACAATGAAAATGAATATCAAACCATACCCGGTGAGGCATATTCCACACCAAATCTGGCGCCTGTCGCAGCTTCAATAGCAACATCAATATCGACTGCAAATGCAACTGCAACCGCAACAACAACAGCCAGAATATCGACTTCAACGGCTGCCTCTGCATTGCTGGAGGCGTCATCGAAGCGACACGTCGAGGATGAATCTGAACCTACCTATGATGTTGTGGCCGGCGATTACGATATATTGGAAAGCCATGGCGCATTAGATGTGGCTGCTAAATCAGCGGCAACGACTGCAACTGTTTGTGCACTGGGAACAACCAAGAGTCGACGCACCTCAATCACGAATGACATGAGGAAAAGGTGGGTTTGCCAGCCAGTTTTTGTTTTTTGTGTGTTAAGGCGTGAAAAGGATTCAGCTTAATTTTCGGTTTTCACTCAAATTCTCTTAGCATTCATTTGGAGAATATCGCCAGCGAAATGAATGGCAAAGCCGTCGAGTCGTCGAAAGATGTGGCAAGTGAAATGGAAATTTTCGAAACCGAAATGGAAATCAAATCGACATGTATTAACGGCAAGGTAAGGTGAAATGTTTTAGGCAATGCAGCAAGTCTAATGGAACTCTAAGCTGCAATTTGAATAATACTTCGACTGACAAAAGTTCGTTAAGCTCGAAGATAGACAATTTTTTATCGATTGAAATTTTCTATATTTATTTCTATTCGATTATATTGTTTTTTTTTTTTTTTGTTTTTTTCTTCTATAGCGTATGTCTGAGTATCGCTCTTGGAAGCAGGTTAAAATTGAGATCAAAGGAGATATACTTAAAATTTATCCATGTCGAAGCTCAAAGTCCGATAACAATGTAAGTTTGAGACATAACACTAGTTGGCAGCATTTTTTTTTTCTTTCTGGGACATCTAAATGTTCTTTTCTTCTTTAAAATTCATGCATAAATGGCTAATTTATAATTGGCTAAGTGAGGGAGTAAAAGAAAAATTAGGAATGAAAATTACAAATTTAAAACTTCTCACAAAAATACGTTGCATACTTTAAAGCTTAAATGTGTAATCTTCATTGTTTCCTTGCCCTTATTCCCTCACTTCGAAAATTATAATTTAACCATTCATCCATAGATTTTGAAAACGAATATCTCATTTGGTTGGGTAGGAACCGAACTTTAAATAAAAAATTCAAAAAAAAATATATTTTGATTGCGATCGATTTTTTAGATGCCAATGAATCAATTATTTTATGAATTTTCTCTAACAATATGTGGTATTTTTTTTTAGGTTCAAATGTCTACAGAATAATATTTTCTTTACCGATCTTAACCCGGTAGAGCCTAGCGATGCCATATGGCATCACTGAAAGGGTTCGTTTTCCGTCATCGCCATACTCGAACCAGTTCATATTTTATTTTAGTTTATATATATTTTTTTTTGTTCAGGCACTACCGGGTTAAAGTTATGAAAGAAAAGTATTAGAGGGGCTTATTTTCTTTAAATTGAAGGATAATACGCTCAAATCGGATAATGCATTGTTGAGCTCTGCTCGAAAAAGCTGCAATTCAGAAGGTCATCTAAAATCCCTTTTAAATTTAATCCCAGCTAAAATTTTAACTCTAAAAATACTCATTTTAGCTGGGGATAAATTTAAAAAGGGATTAAGAGGACCTTGTGAATTGCACAAATAGCCTAAAGTCTATATAAAAGTGCATTTAGGTGTTCAGAAAAAAAAAAAAAAATTAATTATTTGTAAACTAGTGTATTAAAATGGGAAATGTTGTTCTTTGATCTAATTTATAAATCTCCTCGTTTTCAGGTGATAGAGATCGATATTAGGAATTTCAAGATTTTCGATGAATCCGTTGATAAGAAGAAATATGTTTTCCGCATGCAGTCAAAGCCCACAGCGCATATTGCGACGCTTGGGAATGAAATGAATTTGGATGATGTGCCCACCGAAAAGTCAACGGCATCGACAAACAGTAGTTATGGCACTGTTTCCTCGACCGGACTTATCCAGGCTGATCATCCACAGCAATTGCAGCAACAACCACACACTGAGATTCTATTCAAAGCGAAGAGCATGACCGAAATGAGACGAATATTCGGCTTGCTGCAATGGAAGAACAGCTTAAATTATGATGATAGTGTATGTGAAAAATTTTCAGATTTTGCTCCTTTATTCCTTTCAATCGATATTGAATGAAAATATTTTCTGCTTTAGGATCTTCATGGCAAACAGCTCGCTGAGCCGCAAAAAACCGCGGCCACGACGAGCATGCCAACAACAACCTACTGTGATGATATCGTACAACAGCAACAGCAATCGCAACAGCAATCGCAACAACAATCGCAACAACAATCGCAACAACAGCAATTGCAACCACCAGATTACTCCCCGATTAGCTCAATATCGCGTGGTGATTTGGAAGTATCCGAATCAATTTCGCCCGTGATGAAGACGCGCAAATCTTCTTCACACAAAAATATTCCCGAAAAGGATTTGGGCTCACCGAAAGCCAAAAATTGGAAAGATTTAATATTTAGGCGTGGTGGGGGCAACAGCAGTGGCGGGGGAAGTCATAGCAGCGCAGATGTCTCCCCATCCAATTTAACATCGAACGCAAAGACAACTGGTTCGATTGGGGTGCCATTGAAATCGTGCCCGATGGTCAGTCATCAAAATTTATACACATCTTGTATTTATATATCATTACCCTTTTTCTTTTTTTTTTGCAGTCTAAGGCCAATGAGTACGTACCGAACATCGTGGAAGTTTGCACAAATATTGTCGAAACCAAGGGATTAAGTGTAGTCGGCATATATCGTATTCCTGGCAACAAAGCAGCGATCTCGGAATTGTCTGATCAAGTGAATAAAACCGATTTTTCATGGGACCGCTGCAATACCGATGTCAGATGGGAGGACGTTAATGTCGTTTCCAGTTTGTTAAAATTGTTCATACGAAGTTTACCGGATGCATTGCTGCCGAGCACGTTCTATATAAATTTCATAGAAGCCGATAAGAAAACTGGTTTGGTGCGCTTAAAAGAATTGAAACACCTGCTGGAATCTCTGCCAAGATATTCATACGAGACAATGAAGCATTTGATTCGCCATTTGAATCGTGTTAGCAAGAATTGTGAAGTTAATCTGATGGAACCAAAGAACCTAGCTATCATATTTGGACCGTCTATAATTCGAACACCCAATGATACACTTGAAATTGCCGTTAAAGATATGAAGCATCAGTGTCGCATAGTGGAAATATTGGTGTCGCACGTGAGTACACTTGGTCGCATCAGTCGTGCATTTCTTACATGTTGAATTAAAAAATTTTTCCCTCTTGCAGTATGAGTATTTTTTTGAAAATGGCGCTACTCCGGATATAGCCGATATAAGTGGCAACGTGGTAGCTGCCGTCAATTCAGAAACTGGAATTGCAGCTGCGCAGGCGCAGGAAGATCAGACAAATATGTTATTGCACAATGTCTCTAAAATTGAAAGGTTTACTGAGCGTGAGGCTACGCGAACATCTCGCTTTATACCCCAGCTAAGAAGGCGAACTCACAGCAAACGTAGTGCTGTCAGCTCGGATACGTATTCGGGCGAAAGCGTATTGGTAAGCGAAAACCCGAATTTTCCTAACACGTCCGTAATTGTCCAGAAGACGAATTCAAAATTAAATGAAAATACCACCAAATCCATAACCTACACCACTACACTACCACCAATACTACCACAACCACAACCAAACCCACTATCAACAGCAAAACCACAACTTCAAAATCAAAATCAAAATCAAAATCCACAAAATCTGCACTTAACACATTACTTACCAACATAAGCACCTCCACACCCAACATTTCTGATATTTCAAAGCTTAAGATGGGCTATAGTACTAATAACCGCCGTCAGCGACGTAAAGCGGTGCCCACAATTTTTGATCTGGGCCTAACCTTGCGTGTACATTTTCAGTCACTCGACTATAACAACAAGAGTGCGCATAATGCTGGTGGCAGCAGCAGCGGCAGTTCCACCAATGCAACCATGACCTCAAGCAGTTGCAGCAGCAATTTCAGCAAGAAGGAACGTTTCCTCAGCTCTGTTGTACGCACGCATACGCGTAAGGCTAGTCTGGATGAAAAGGATTCCGGCAGTGGCAGCGGCAGTGGTGGCAGCTTGACCAAAGAGCAACAACGCAGCAGCGTTGACATATCCATACTACTAACCGATGAAGAGTCCAGCAACAGTCGAAATAGTGATACAGGTAAGGAGCTATCAAACTGAGTTCTGAGACTGAGAGGTGGTGACTCAATGTGACTGCTTTTTTTTTTTTTACAGGTTCAATGTCGTTGAATGCCGTCACGGATACACTTGACTCGAAATTGCGAAATCTTCGCAGCGGTTCTGAGTCAAACGATGAGGAGAACGGCTCACCGGATTTTCCTAAAAATCGACGACACACCTTCGGCCAACCATTGCACTTGCATTCAGAAAACATTCCCTACGCTGATGAATCACCTGAGCGACACTTCCACAATGCGCATCCGTTGGACGTTGTCGTTGCTATGCCGCTTAATGCTTTGAGCGTTAGTAGATCATGCACGACAGCGAACGCGATTGCGGGTGGAGCAGGAGGCGGTGCCGGAGGAGGAGGAGGAGGCGGCGGCGGCGGTGGTGGTGGTGGAGGTGTTGCAAGACTCGCACATGAGTACACGGAACGTGAAAAGGAACAGCAAAGAGCCGTGTTGACCAGCAGCGCTGGCCTAATCTATAAATCACATAAATTGCAGCATTCAGCAACTGCACCCATTAGCTCTGGTTCAGGCAATAATAGTTCCAATGGCGGAGTTATTTTATCACCACCATTGGCTGCAACATCAACGCTTAAGACCACGAACGCAGGAACGACTGCAGTTAGTGGAGTTGGTGTCGGAAACAGCGGCGGATCCGCTAGAAATTCCTACACCGGAAAAAATATACGCTTCTCTTCATCGGTCTATGAACAATGTTGCTCCGATGGTGATGATTCTGAGGGCTCGACGACCAGCGATCCCAAGGAATCGTTAGTCATAACGTCGCCGTCGTTTTTTCTAGATCGCTACAATAAGAAACGACGAGACCATCGTCTGTTTCGTTCGGCATCGTTCAATTGTCGAAACTACACAACACGGCATAGTAGTAGTGGTAGTCAAACGCAAGGATCTCCTGCTGGTTCGTGTGGCCCTGCGATCTCTAGCACAAATGCAGCTCTAACCAAGGATGAAAAGACTGATATGAATTTAACAAAGAAGCGTCAAATTCAAAACAAACAAAATCGCTCCATTAAACGTCGTCATACGGTCGGTGGACCGCACGATTATTCGTCAAATGGTGTCAGCAGTAATTGTAACCATCATTGCAAGGGCAAGGGAACGCCAACAACGACGGCGACAACAACAACAACCACAACAACAACGGTGCTAAGGCGTATACCACTTTCAAGTGCCAATGGAAACATTGCGAACAACAGTAACAACAACAACAACAAACAAACAATAACAATAACAGCAGTAGTCCACAACAAAGTGATGGCAGCAGTAGCAATGGAAATAGTAGTGGCGCTAGTGGAGCCGCTTCTACAACAGTTGCTGTCACCGGAGGCGATCACGTTCTGGAAGTGGGTATACGCATCAAGAATATCAATCGTGGGAGGTTCTAAGAACGAAAAACAAAAAGTGATCGACAATTAAGTTGCATGAGAGAAATGCTAAAAACTTATTTAAATGTAAATTCTTGTGTGTTGTCTGCCTGAACACATCAATGAGAAAATTCATTCGATTTGAACTAGTTGAAGGAAATAATCCAGCAAGCAGTTGTTCGGAAAACCTAATCATATGAAACTGAATGCAATCAAAACAATCAGAAAATATCCCAATCAAGCCAACAATACCATTTCGTCAGTGCCTGAAAGAGCACATTGCGATCCAAGATTGTAAAAAGGAAAAAAGGAAAAAAAAAAAATTATATGAAAGTTCATTGGATATAAAGCTTTTACCATACTCAATGGTATTTGCGTATAGCCACCAATAAGCGTAGGCATAGAAATCATGTAAAAAGGAACACTATATTTATTTTTTGATCATTTTTTTCTGTAGTCTTAAAAATTGTAGATCAAGCGCGAAAAGTTGAAAGCGCAAGAAAAATTTGTTGTCTTTTTAGTGGAAAAGGAAAATTGAATATGAAAACACTCTAACCCGCTTATAGATACATTCTTTACATTTAAATAGACATCTCCATTCGGCACTAACCGTAAGCGAAAGAGAAGAGTTTGAATTTACCTTTTGGGTAAAACAAAAAAAAAAAAAAAAAAAAAAATGTTTCTGCGTTAATTCCTGTCATTTATTGATCACACCATTTAATTATTTCCACTGTTTTGTAGCATAAATTTGTTAATAATTTAGGGGCTCTCTCCAGATCTGTCCGAAATGAAAAACTTCATATAAAAAAAAACGCTTCAGAAATTAATCAGAAATTTCCCGAAGTGTTTTTTATATGAAGTTTTTCATTTCTGACAGAACTGGAGAGAGAGCCCCTCACTTGAAATTCAGTATGATTTTAAAAAGTTGAATTGATTATTAAGCTAGCCTCTTTTATAATTGTTTGCAAGGCTGTTTTTATTAAAAGGATTTATATATATATATATACGTATATGTATAAACATTTAATATTTGTATTCAATACAAACGGACATTGTTTTATGTGCTTTTTTTTACCAATTTGATTTTTTCATAATTTTAATTCTTGTTTCTCTTACGCATAATTTATTTCTAAGTTGAGCTTAAAGTTGAATTGTTTTTGGATAAATGGAAAAACGAAGAAATTCTATTTAAATATTATTATTGTGTATTATGATCTGGAAATCAATATATTTAATTAATAAATATATATCTATACTTTTGCTTCTAAGCTAGAATTAAATTACCCTATACAATTATTTATGTATATACCAGGAAATTTATTATGTATGTGTAAATGTATGATGTATTTTTGTGTAAAAGAAAAATGAAAGAAAATGGGAAAGAAAAAATGAATAAAATGTGTAAAAAATAAACAAAAATAATTATATATATATATACATATATATGTATATATATATTCAAAATCATAATTAATTATTAAATGGAAAGTATATCGAAAACAAAAAATTTTGTGTTATGAATTGTAATTTTGCATGAGGATATTTTGTTCGTACAAATTAAGGAACATAATACCTAAGCCTTTTCTACGACTCATGGATGTACGTACTTGATGGGAACTAGCTGAATAGAGGTGTTTTTGAAAAAAAGATTTCAAATGCTACCCAAAATAAATTTCTGTGGCCTTACTCTGTATTGCGATGCGATACGCAATTCGATCCGATAGCTTATTTCGAGTCGCCATTGGAACGGTTTTTTATAGTTTTTTAATCGTAAAAATGAACTGAAGGGTTCGGAAACGAATTTTCAACTTGCCAATTAAACTGAAAAAGAAAATAAAAGCAAACAATCGTTCCAATGGCGACTCGAAATAAGCTATCGGATCGAATTGCGTATCGCATCGCAATACAGAGTAGGACCCTTGGACTTTAGGTTTTCGAACTTTTCGGACTGGGGAATTCCTTGCGATTAAATTACTTGGAAGGAAATTTGAAAAATAAGACAAATTTAGCTGTGATTTATCTTTTCTACGTACTCGGTGTTGCGCTTGACAAGACACATTCATCCATGGAGCTTTTTCATTATAAATATACAATCCGATTTTAAATATTCCCTGGGAATTTTCCCCTGCGGATTTGAAAAACTTTCTTCCATTCTAACTACTCTGAGAAGGGAATCTAAGGGGATCCAGAACTTTGAACATTTTTAGGCAAAGGTATTCACATTCTCTCTTTAATTGACGCAAAGAATAGTCATTTTTCCGGGAAGAAAAATTTCTAGGAATAAAAATCCATTTAGAATACAGTTGATAGATTTTTTCCGCTAAAAAAAATATTTAGATTAAATTCAATTTGTTTAGAGCTGAATGTTAGGCTACCGAATCATCTCAAAGAAATTTCTTGTGAAATTTCACACCATTGGACTACTTTTTATAGAATATGTTAAATTTCTGGTCTATGCTGATCAACCAACAAAAGATTTACCATTAAGAAAATAACTTTCAGCGCACTATTGATACAATACGAATTGGCATGCTCGAAAAATTGGCTCAAATTTTGTACCGACACGAGGTTGTTCATTCCATTGAATTTGTTGTGTTTTCTTCAAAAGAAAAATCTATGCCTCTAAAAACATCCAGTACAAAAACAATCACACTCTTAAAGTCTTAAAAGTAAAGCCCTCTTCAAATTCAACCAAGAATACGATCTTCCTTAAGGCCTTCCTAAATTTAAAAGATTTTTAAAGGTTTTGCAGAAAATACAATTCGAGGTTTATCCTCAGGTAACAGTATCAAAGTTTCACATTGATATTTTAATTCGGATTCATTGGAATTTGTAACGATGGCTATAGCGTTTGATAACATTTTGACATTCGAGAATCAATTTTCCATTAAATGCGATTATTCGAAGAATTTCATGAAAGCACTTTTCGCAGGTACGTACTCAGCACATGCCGTGCGGAGCAAATGTCGTGTTCGTTGGAATTTCCAGAATAGTAATGCCGGAAGCTGTTTGACTTGTGCAACGTGCAAATTAGTAAAATATTGCGTCCTTGAAAATATCAAATTCCATGATTGGTTTGGAGGTAACGAAAACATTTTCAAGTGCATTCGAGACGACCATGTACACTCGTACAGCACAGCGCTATGTGTGCGCCATGCATTGACAAGCATATGCATATGTATGTACGTGATCTAAATGACTAAATTCAATTTAATTCTATGCGGTTAGATGGGTTTTATGGCCAATTAACCAATGGATTAACAAAACAAAACAAGTAAGGGTGTTATAGTTGACAATAAAATACCCGACATAGACACACATGTTTAAATAGTTTTTGAACCACGCCCAAAAAACAGGACCACTAAGTAAGAATATTCAAGAAGTTTTTAAGGCCATTAGGGGCCCCATATACCGACGTTTGTTAAATTTCTTTATGAAAACCGCCCCTTTTCCACGCCCATTTTTCCATTTTTTTTTTTGCAATTCTAATCGAAGGCTTAAATATACGAACAAACGCTCATTGAAATATTTCGAAAAAGTCCGATTTTGAGGCAGTTTTGGGATTTTTGTGACAGACCCTAGTACTGGAGGTACCCTTAATAATGGACCGATTAAGGAAATATTTTGGGAGGATGTTTATGGCTACAAAGGAATCATAAGTGCCAAATTTCGTGCAAGTACCATTTGAATTTCGGGTGTAGGGGACAATTTTTGAAAAACGACCTTCTGCCACGCCCACTTTTAAAATTTTTGGAAATCGTATTACTTGTCTTGAAACAGGTTCAAATTTCGAAATTTCATTAAAATATGTTGAAAAACTTCGATTTTAGAGCAGTTTTTGTGATTTTCGTAACAGACCCTAGTACTGGAGGTACACCTAAAAATGGTCCGATCGGGTCCATTCTCGAACTTGTTCTTACTCATGTGCCTGTGAGTTTGCATACCAAATTTTGTCAAGATAGCTTAGCTCCTTCGATAAGATAACTGTATACAAACAGACGGACAGACACACAGACGGACATGGCTAAATCGAATCTCCTGGTGACGCTGATCATTTCTATATATATTTTGTATGATCTATCTCGACTGGTTCTGGGTGTTACATACAACCACACCAACGCAGTATACCCTCGACACAGAGTGTGTCGGGTATAAAAACGAAGGAGAGTAAAAAGGAGAATCGAATGTTGAAGTGGTTGCAGGATGATGGCAACTTTGATTTTCATGCTTTCTAATTGAGGTAGAGTCCTTTGGTCTTAAGGCGTTTTATAATTCGATTTGTCACAATTAAAAGGACATTTTCGAATTATTTAAAATAAAATATTGAAATGAACATATATAATATTTGGTTGAAATTTTAGCAAACATGTTATCATGTTTAAGTCGATTAAAATGAATTTGTTGGCTTCAGGAAATAGCGAAATTTTTGAAAATACATACGTCAAACGAAATGTAAATACAATCGTATCCAGCAGGAAGTACGTACTTTGTTCTCATAAAACGCAGTCATTATTAGGTGTCACCGCAAATAAGTATGGTAAATAAAATGCGAAACAGAGAAATGAACGTAACAAAGTGAACGAGTGTAGAAGATGAAATTGAAATTCCTTGATGACTCGCTCACGTGGATGCATACTCATTGCCGCATGCGAATACTGAACAAGTCGGAATTGCATAACGTTCTAGAGCTTTTGTCAACATAAGGGGGTACTTTCGTCCTTGTTTATGTATGCGTGTCTTTATGTGAGCACAAGCCACTTAAGAGCCCTTTGAACTACTTGGCATGAGGTATTACTAAGGTGAGACGGTTCAACTGTGCGAAGCCACAGAAAAGTTTGCCCTTTTTGGCTTTTGTAGCTCTGTTATGGTATATCAACGCGTTGCGATTTATTGTGCAACAAACAAGTAAAAATAAGTAAATTTGCATAAGGATACTTTGTGGTTCAAAGTTGATTCACCTTAAAAAAAAATTAAGTATTTAAAAAGAATATTCATTAAAAACAAAATTATTTTTGTTTCTATATTTTTTTAGAACAGCGTGTGAACAGAAATTTATTTATCTCTGTTTCTTGAGTATCTGTAGACTTGACAAAAAAAATATCCTTTTAACTATTAGGTATGCTTTACAATTCTATTAAGAAAAATTTGTTAAAAGCTGCTCCTTTGCCATTCGATATTATAGGCTAAACAGCCATGAGGCGAATACGGTCCATGGTGGCAGTGTGAGAAGGCCTAATAAAACGTTAAAACTCATTGCATGGAGCGCGCGCTCTGTTGGCTGGCAAAGTGCTCGTAATTTTCATGTCACAGCCAACATTAAAAGCAATCCTTGGGCAGCGACGATTGTCAGGGCCATAAATGGTTTTACTGCATCAGCTCGTCGAATATGCTGTTGCGAGTTTTAAGCATCGATTCGCAAAACGGACTTGTTGCACGGCCTCTAAAGCGGGCCGAAATATACGAAACCATTATTCTTGTTAAATTTTTTTGAGACACACAAACACACACACACGACACACACACACACACAACAAGATGAAAATTGCTTCGTATATCTCAAATTTTGTGCAAGGACAAAATTGTTGAGTTTATTCAATTTTACGAAGCAAATGAGTTGAAAAGATGACAAAAGCTGATTGCTAAATCAAATTTGAATCTTTGTTGCTGCATATGCCCTCCCATGGGTACATGTGAATTTTGTTTTTTGTTTTTTATATATATTTTGTAGATTTCGATTTTTAAAATTTTTATTAAATTTGCTTTCGTTTCCTTATGCCATTTCCTTTCGGACAACATGTGGTACTTTGAATGTCGTTACTCATACAACACGTTGTACCTACGAAAGAATACATGGTTTCTTGTTTGCTAATACCAGCTGCATTTAAATTGTCTTCGTTACAATTTTCGAACTAAGAAACAGCTTTGCAAGAGGTTGATGCAATTTTTCATTTCCGTATTCAGTCAGCTTGAATTGTCAACGAAATCCAATTCTTGAAATGCCAAAGCAGGAGGAAAACTTTAAACAAACGAACGAACGAACGATGAGAAACTTTCGAATGTGAAGACAGACAAACTTTCTAAACAAGGATGCAGTGCGAGAAAACCTAAACAACAACAACAACAACAACATCAACAACAACAAACATTCAACAACACAACACAACAACAACCAATTTGCAACAAAATTGCAACAGCAAGCAACAACAACATCATACAACACAACATCAACAACAACAATCAACACATCATCAACAACAACAACAACAAATATAGAAACAACGAAAGTAAGAAAAAAGTAGAAAACAGAAAGATAACAATTGAAGACAAATCATACTAACTGACAATGATAGACTGAAAATTGCAGGTTTTTCTTGAACAAAAACGCCAATGCAAGTGGAAAAGGAACTTTTTACAAGAAAAAAAAAAAAAGTATTCATGTCAGCTCTTACGACTGATTAAACATTTTAGAGGGAAAAAGTGAAGAAAAGAAGTTTGAAGTAAGAAAATATCTACTGTCTCTTAGGTGAAAGGACAGTACTTTCTGCACTTTCATGACGAAGTCGAAGCTTAGGTAAATAAGTGAAAGGACCTAAGTGATGATTTTTAACGAAAAACAAGGACCTTTTAGAATTTTAATAACTCAGAAAAATCAATTTATTTTAGAGTACTAAACGTGATAATTTAATTTATAATCAATTCGTGTTTTTCGTAAATATGTATATTCAGAAAAACTGAAAGGGTCTTGCCGGCTCAAGAGGGAAATGGCACTGAAATGAATTTGAAAGTCTTCTAAATTTTTGGATATATGTTATACTATCTAAAAACACTGTACAAAGCTATTTTTAGATTCCCATTGCGCAGTATCCTTGAAATATTTACCTTTGATAAATCCTTTTGAGTAAGCCCTTTTTCGAAAATGGAGGTATGTCTCAAAAAAAAAAATTAAGATAGAAAGATAAAACAATCGGCGACTGATAGCAAATAAAACGGGGAATTTAAAACATAATTTTTTAAAATTTACACTGAAAAAATTTTTGAGTAAAAAAGAAAATAAAATTTAAATGATTTATTGCAGTGTATTCCAGCCTTTGCGACACTTTCCGTCTATTTTTAAAAAATATGTCCGAGTTTTATGTTTCACTGAAAATTTTTTTATCAAAATAAAAGTGTACCTTTTTGAGATATTTACAAAACCGTTAATCCGTATAGACGCTCCCAGTACTGATATACTGCGGCAGAACCCAGCGGAACATTTCTCGCTCACATCATCAATGAAGTCGCGGATCCGGTATGCATGAAAATTCATACGACACACTTTGTATGACATTTGTACAGGAGTTGGACAGTGAATTCACCGGTGACAAGATCATGCTAGGTGGTGCGATGGCGAAAAAAGCATTTGAGAGCAGCACATTCCCTCTTACCTCTCTAAATGTCAATTTATAGAAAACCAGTTGAAAATTCTCTTCTTTGCCCTCTCTTTAAATATTTCGAAAATTTTTCAAAATCTATTTTTAACAATTTTTGTTCGCCTAAGCCCGCGATCTTCGGATTCTGAGTCGAGCACTCATCATCTACGCCACTTCATGCTAACGTGTCATGCATGACAATGTCACCTATATGCCATCGATAACATCACTGATGACATTGTCATGCAGGCGATAATTTTCCCCTGGGAAATGCTTCCCAGTTGTAAAAATATTCATGAAAGATGCATGAATCATGCCTCTTAAGGGTGCTTTGCATGCATGCCAACCTTCCATTCCTATTCATTTCTTTTTCTTAAGGCTTGTCATAGGAAATCATGCATAGACGAAAAATTTTTTATCAATGCTTGGGAACCCATGAAATATGTGTTCCCTACTATGCATGATTCAACAATGCTTGAGAACACTTGAAACATGTGTTCCCACGAATGGTTCAACAATGTTATTTTGTTTTTTAAAAATGAAATAAAATTAGAAAAAAAAAATTTTATTTTTAATGTTTTGTTTTTTTTCTTATTTTGCTTTTTTTCTTTATTTATAAACTTTTTACTTCTCTAACTTTTTTTATTTTTTTCGTCTCGTCCGAGAATCGAACCACTGAGCGCTCGGTTGGTAAGTCGGAGTCTTTGCCATTACACTGTATAGGCAAATTGAATCTCATTGTCAAAACGCTAACTTGAGTTTTTTGTTGATCAAGTTTGCTTTGAAACGCGCGCATAGAATTTAAAAAAAAAAAATTATTTTCAGCAATTAAAAAAAAAATTTAATATGGGAAAAATGCTATAAAATTTAGAAAAAAAATATTTTGTTGCAAGATTTTCTATTAAAAAAATTTAATTAAAATGTAAAAATAAAAAAAAATCTTAGATAATTAAAAAAAAAAATTCTCAACAGAGCCAGAGGTTGAACCCGGCTCAGTTGGCTGGAAGACCTAGCGTTTAAGCACTAGGCTAGCTTCGCTTCGGCGGCATGGCGATCAGAATGTGAACATGAAATCCACGCACCATGCATGATTATCAATGCATTAATCATGAATGCTACGGGCATGCATGCTTTTTTGCAGCAAAGGAACGCATGAATCATGAATGCTACGGGCATGCATGCTTTTTTGCAGCAAAGGAACGCATGAATCATGAATGCTACGGGCATGCATGCTTTTTTGCAGCAAAGGAACGCATGAATCATGAGTACTACGGGCATGCGTGCTTGTTTTTACAACTGGGTTATGCAATAAAAATGTGTGAAATACGGTAGAAAATTCATCACTCATACGACGGGTTAGACGAAGTTCACGTATTCCTTTATTAGTGCGATCAAATTATGAACGCTTGAGGGGAAAGCGAAAGGAAATGAAAACGAAAAAGTTAAGAATTTCTAAAACTTCCGCGTCTAGTATATAAAAACTATTTCCCATTTTATATTATTTAATAAAATCAAATTTATTCGTGAGGGAAAAAATGAAAAGGAGGTACCTAACAACGCCTTTTTTTGCATATGTGTTGGTATGTCCAGGATATATCTTAGATTTATGGAATTAGAGAGAGAAATGATTTACATTGAGCAATGCTATAATATTGATAAATATTAGAAGGACATCAGCAGTGTCTTGATACCAATTCCTCCCCATATAAGGACACGGTGAACTAAGTTATTTTATATTGCTGCAAGAATTCATTTATTTTCCCTAAGATTAATGACCTAAAATAATTTTTTGTTTTTTCTACTTCTATAGCTCCTTTGGGGAATCACATTGGTTTTTGCATATTGCAGTCTTTTAATTAAATTTAACAAATAAATGAGCTTCTTTATACAAAAGTATCAATGATGAAATAAAAAAAAAGCTTCTGCTCTTTTACCGCCAATAGGAGTTTCTCAAGACTCAACTTAAGAATTTTGATTAAAGAAAATAAATCTTAGCGCTTCTTCAATTGACCAAAATTTATTTCAATGACCGTGGTTTCAAATTACGAACAAGGGTAAGAATGCAAGACTTTAAATTGATAGCACACTGTCATAATTTGATTTTATTTCTGGTTATAAAAAGTTAAAATTTCCTTAATTTCCTTAAGTTCACACATTTCCCCTGAAAAGCATTAAAAGCGATTAGAAAGTTGCACGACAAAGCAACAAAATTCGACGAGTTGTCTTTCATAACAGCAGCTGGTAGGAGAAAATTTCCTTCGCAAAGCTTTTTTAGCAATAAACCTATAAAATCTTACATCGAACAGTACACAAGCAAAAGGATATTTATTATGGTAACATTGGACTTCTATAGCTACACAACTGTTCGATATCCCTGTCAAAAGAGCTTTTAATATGAAAAAGTTTCTTGGCTGTTGTATTCGCTAAATGAATTGAGTAACGCCATTTTATCCTGGAAGTATTAAGCTTTCTTATCATAGAAAAACATATTTAGAAGGACTTTCGTTGAAGGGAAAAGCAACAGCTGATTTGGAAAGTATGCTTGTTGCTTCGCTTTCTGCAACTGCTGTTGCTGCTCTGGTTGTTCTTGTTTTTGTTTTTATTGTGCTGCTATCCTTGCGTAGCATTTGAAAACGCAATTAAATGGTTTCCTATATTAACGGGAGTCATCTGGAAAATATCTTCAGTACATTGAGATACTTCGTGGAAACAACTCTAACTGGAAAGCTTCAAAAGGCGGCGATAGGTTTTCCTTTTTTTAGCTATTTTGAAATTGTATTTGAATTTTTATCTTTGCTCTTTTGTGCTAAAATTTAAAATTTTGAAGATAAACAAATTTATTTACGGATGCTTAAAAACAAATAATAATTAGGGTATTCCCTTAAAAGTGAAAGGATTGAAAAAGCGGAAAAGTGAAAAATTTTTCCCAAAAAAAAAAAAAAAATTTCATTAATTAATTTAATAGTCTTTTTGATTTACGAGTTCTCGAGGTTTTTGAGGCAAATACACGTTTAGGGGAAAGCCCCTAATTTCTACGAGAAAAAAGTGCTTAAAAAAATTCCTTCGAGTGACCTTGGAGATCCGCGGTTTTGAAAATTTGCAAATGTAACGATTTTTTTGAAACTTAAATTTAAAATTAAATTTCAAATTGTAAATTGTGTTTTTTTCGAAAAGCAGTTCAAGCAAAAAAGTATCTTTTTTGTGGTAAAAAAAAGTGTCAGCACTCCGAACAAAATTTTCGAAAATTAATTTAAGTGTTAAAACAAAAAAAAAACTTAACAAAAGAGATAAAATATTATGTATACATTGAACTTGAAAAATTGTACTTTCACAAATTAATCTTCAATAATTGTTAAAAACAAAAATTAAAATATAATAGCGCATTATTAACATTTAAAGAGGAGCTTTGTGGGCTATTGAAAGTTATATAACAAAGTGAGTGTATGTAAAAAAAGAAAAAAACAGATTAACGGAAATCACCCACCTGAAAAAGATTAGTAAAGTAAAAATAAAAAATTAAAACGTTTAAATTTTTCGCTAAGGATTATCAAAAATATTCAAAGCTCATCGTTTTTGTGAGCTTAATATTTTTATTTGGAATTCTCATTGGTAAGATTCATTTGAAATGAGTGAAAAATATTATTAATTTTTCTTCATGACAGCTGTATTTGGAAGTTAAATTGGGTTTAATGAAGTCAATTTTTTTTTGCTGGTGATTTATTTATTAAACGACATTTTGAATTGCAGGAAATTAACAATTAATTAAGCTTTTTACGCATTGAACTCGCGCGGAAATGCTGCCTAAAAGTTTTTTCTTTTAAATATTATTTGTGTTGCATTTTAAAACAATTGGTTATGTGGTTTTCTTTTGACAATTAATTTAATGAAAAAATTTTTGTTTTACAGTTTGTAAAAAGGCTACTGTGAATTGTATGCTGTGGTGGCAGAACTTTGACTCTATCGATACAGTAGAGTCTGGATAGAGTGAGCTAACTTTTGCAAGACCGAGGCGGTCCATACTATCGAAGCTCAATTTTTTTTGTCATGTTTAATTTGCTTTATTTGATTCAAATTTGTAGGTACAGTGTACTCTCTCTTATGCGGATACCAACCCCATCGAAAAATATGTTCGCTTAAGAGGAAACTATTTGAGAAGCAGGAATACTCGAGAATTCAAAAAAATTGTTCGCTTAAGAGGAGTGTCCGCAAGAAGGCAGTACACTGCATAAAAATTGCAGAAAAGGATAAAAATTTTGTTTTGAAGAAAAGCCCAGTTTTTTGACGTGTAATTCTTATGTTCTCCAAAGGATTTTTGAAAGGCCTTTTTGCGAAAAGTTAGAGTACGAGCGTATTCTGTAGCATAAGCTTCAATCCTTGTGTTCACACAGCGGAGGTGTTCACTCTATCAGGAGCTCACTCTATCAGGAGTTCACTCTATCCAGAGGTCACTCTATCCAAACTTCTACTGTATATCATTAAATCTCCACTATAACGAATTTTTCAAGCCTTTTTTGCAACATTTTAAGTGTCGTTTTTCTCTCCTTGTTACAAAATTATCTCTATAATGAATATGTTTTTTCCGGTCCATTGAACTTTGTTAAACATATCGACGTTCCTTGGCCAGTCGATGTGGTAGTAATATTCCATAGAAAATCTATTAAATACATATAATTGTAATTATATATCTATTACATATTTAAAATTAATTAAATAATGTTTCAAGTCGTAGTGCGGGCTTTTCTGACAAAATCAGAAATTCACGTAACCATGACGAGTGACAGAGTCGCCATAGAATGTTCTAGTCTGTTGGATAAAATTTCTTGGAATTTTTAATAATGCAGTTCATTTTAGGATTAATTATTTTCAATTGTTTTAAGAAATATGATATAAATTTCCATTGAAATGCTTAACCAAACTAATCCAAAAGTGCAGTACCGTTCAATGATATACTAACTGCAAAATTTAAATGCCAGGTGATCTACCCACTAAGAAAAGTATAAACAATCAAACTTCTATTACTCGAATGCTCATAATGTATAATATATATATATATATACTAGCGTTACCCGGCGCGCGTTGCTACGCCCCAAATTGTAAGTCGATTTAATGGAAACTCAGTAGTTTTATTGCATATGATAATTATAATATTTTACTTCGTGACAGACAGATTTCAAACTTCTTAATTTTTTTAAATTCAATAAAAAAAACCTTCAAACTGGTTCCAAAGATCAATTTACATTTGTCCGTCTACATCTTTGGAATCTCAGGCGACTCCTGGAAAAAGAACTAATTTCCTTATAGTATTGTAGGATTGCCAAAGAATCTATACAATTAAAAAATCTTTAAAAAATCCTCCATATTGAATCTGGATATATTATATTATTTGAATGTACCCTTTGAAATCTTTTGAACTTCTTGTCACTCTTGAAACCAAAAAGATGACAGTTTTCCTTACAGGATTGTAGGATATACCAAATGATCATCTACACAATTAAAAACATCTCTATTAAATAGAACTTTTGAATTTCATGCGACTCCTGGAAAAAGGACTAATTTCCTTACAGGATTGCAGGATTGCCAATGGATCTATACAATTAAAAAACCTTTAAGAAATCCTCCATATTGAATCTGGATGTATTATTTGAATGTATCCGTTGAAATCTTTTGAACTTCAGGTCACTCTTCAAACCAAAAAGATGACAGTTTTCGTTACAGGATTGTAGGATATGCCAAACCAACATCTAAATAATCAACATTTAAGGAATTAAAAAAATCTCTATTAAATAGAACTGCGTTTATAACTTTAATCTTCTGCCCACATCCAAACGCAAGTTCAATTTAACTCGTTATTTGTGGGCGCAGCAGCTGCCGCTCATCTATAAGAAAATTACAAAAAAAGTCTTTTCACCCATTTTCTACCCTTCCCCCTTTACTTCTTTTCCCCTTTTCTCCCTCTTCTTCCTTTTCCACCTTTCCCTCTCTCTTCCCTCTCACCCCTCTTTCAAATATTGAAAATTAAAGCTTTGCAAAATTTCGGGTCATGGTCGTGGTCCGATTATAACCGCAATAAAGCAGGCATTCTTTCAAAGTTATACCGTACATACATATAACTACGCATTACCAGCTTTAAAACGATACCCACTTCAAAATTTCAGGATAAGTGGTTTAAAATTTGCCAATTTCTCTGCGTACTACCCATCCAATTTTTTGCCACTATTCCAGTTATATCAAGGAAGTCTTAACAAACATTTTCACCTCAGTACATCAACTTTTTTGAATATTTTTTAAATTTTCAATTTTCGCGGTTTGTGGTAGTCATTCTTTTAAAATTATAGCCTACATATATCTACTCGTAAATAGCTTTCCAACGATACCCATTTCACAACTTAAGCATAAGTGGTTTAAAACTTACCAATTATTCGCGAACTACCTCATCTAGCGGTATCAAATAAACCTATAAACCTTCTCCACTACCTACTAAGTATACATACCAATTTTCATAAAAATTGGTCGAGCGGTTTCGGCGTCCATTGATCACAAATATACAAACATCCATTTTTATATATATAGATATATATTTATGTATATAACTTTGCAGAACATAAAGTCGGGTGGCGTTAGAATGCAGAGAGTTTGGCATACGATTCCGTAACTCGAGTTTCCTATAAGCGGCATAAAATTCTTCGAGCTGTGTTGCTTAGAGCTTAACTGAATTCATATATACATATATTAATGCGGGTCAAATTGTGGGGAGCCGAAAAAATTCTCAGGGACTCATCGCGATTCTGATTCTATGGGTCTTTTCAAGAAACTTTGCGGATGAAACCATAGCCTGCGAAATTTCCAAAAAAGTTTTTTTTCTAAATCTACAGACGTATACGTAATGGAAGTGCCTAGAAAACATTGCTCATACGTCAAGTACACAAACTTTTAACCTCCGGTTTACCCCCTTATGGTTGGAGTTTCGTGAAATCCGTTCTTAGCGGATATCTACACATTTCTATAAGCAACACATGTACCAAATTTCAACATTGTACGTCCTTAAATTTATGCGATTTCGTGATAATCAGTGAGTGGTAATTCGCTTTTATATATGTAAATAGGATAAGACCCATAGAACCATAATCACGATGAGCTCCAATGTCCAAAAAATTTGTCCACTAATATAGATTATGGCATTTCTAACTATCTTTGGGTACTACTATTTCTTTTGGCGTAGCTGTTTTATCTATAAATCTTTTCAGCACATCGAAATATACATACAGTGAAAATAACGATGTCGAAGGGACCAGAAAAAATCCATCGCTATAACCGATAATCGTTATAAGCGGTATCGTTATAACCGATTTTTACTGTACTTTCATAATTTTTCTTTTTCCATTCCCACATTTTAATGGTTTTTAAATTAAAGGTGAAACCAAAAATACAATATTCAAACCACATGCGCAGGACTCGAAACGCGTGGATTTTTTGAAAGTGATACGATGTGATGAAGTCTCTTCTTTTTTTTTACTTCTTAAGGCGCAAAAAGATCCGATTTTATTTGTGTATGAAGATGAATTTCATTTGAATTTTTATGTTCGAAAAATGTTCCAAGGCCTTAAAATCGATCCCTGAAGCGAATTTATGGTTTGCTACAAAAAAAAAAAATATATTGAAAGGGCATCAAGAGTAGGAGGCATGTTGATTCGCCTGGGCAACGAGAAATTTGACTTAAGGCAACGCAAAAATTGGATCGAATTTTTTCTTCAAAAATAAAAAAATAAAGCAAAGATATGCACCGCAATTCGAGTTGTTTGAAATTAAATTCGCACCTCAATCGAGCGTTTGTTTGCGTCGGAAAATTTCGTCGAATCGAGTCGATTGGGTGAAGCTGAAGAAGCCAAAAAGAAAAAAAAAGGAACATACAAACATATGCCGTGAGCGTATTCCTCAAAAATTCTGCTCAAGTGTAATTCTGTTGAATTCGAGTGTGCTGAAAAATATTTCTAGTTAACTAACTTAGGAGATTTTGCTCCTTTAATTAAGTAAAAAAATTGCTGCCATATTTTCTTTTTCTTAGCAAAAAAAAGCTAATTATTTTTCCATTTGGAAATTGAAGTCCGCAGCCATAGGCACTCATTAGAATATTAATTGGAAAAGGAATTTTCTTTTCTTTTTATAAGCTGCGGATTTATGGATAGAAATTATCAAGTGAAAATTTGATTAAGAGCAAAGAAAATTTTTCGTTGGAAATTTCCGAAGTGAATTGACAAATATCTAAAGAAAATTTTGAAATTCATCTTCGGACATACCATACTTTCTGCTCGTAATTATATTTTCTTTATTAAATTAAAAAGCTTTTAAGGCACTGCACTTAACCAAAACTTCTTCGTATTCGATTGCCAATAAGTTATCAGTCAATAGCACACATTTTCATAGGAATTTTCTTCTTTTCAGGTCAGTTTGAAATCTTTAATGCTTTTTCGAATTGCTGAGAAGGTTTTCACAAACCACTTATTCCCAGAAGTCTTTTGTTTTCATCGAATATTGTTTGCGATAAAGCATAGAGGTTGAAATTTCTCAGAACAAAAACAAATTATTTCATTCAATCCTTAACGTGAGTTTAGGTCGATTCATACCTTATGTTTTCGAGAGTGTTCAAAATGTTGAGGCACGTTATATGTGTGTCTACATTTTGAAAAAAAAAAAAAAAAACTTACAATCGAATAAGAAAGGAAAAACGAAAGGATATCTCATGAAGTTTCGCCGTGTCTGTACTTTGTGGATACCCCAAATTTATCTCTTTCAAAGGCAACAAATCCAAATACAACACAATAAATGGGGAAATGAAGTAATAAAACTCCAAGAAGGAGAACCTGCCTTAGTGAAAGCCTTTCATAAAATGGAAGATTAGTTCCCGAACATATCAATTACTTACGAATTTATTTCGGATTGACGTGGAAATGAGGCGAATAAAAAGCAATATATTTCACAATGCAAAAGTGTTTGTCATGCTAAAGACCCGTTTTGAGCCCATTCGGCATAAAACTAATTCATAAAATTTTATTGCATATTTTTACTTATGTTTAGATTTAAAAAATAGTAGTAGGTAGTTTTGAAGCAAGTCTGCATGCTTTTCAAACTGGGAAAGTTTACAATTGTGGAAATCGCTTTGAATGAAAAAAGTTTTCGATTGGTGTGCGGTAATTTTTTTACCCAATCATCGCAGTTTATTCCAACGAGGGTCACTCTCTGAGTTATATTCTCACACACGCCTCCGAGCAAATCGAAAGCTCTTCAAAAGATCGGGATTGCAGCATCAGAATCTCTGTATTTTATTTGAAAGTATTCGAATTTTCTTAAATCCTTTTACTAATGCCTCTGATAGGCTGGCATTTGACATAAAACAAATGTCCTTAGAAAAAGAATAGCCAACGAAATGGCAAAAATACCACGTTCCATAAGAGTTTAATTCTTTAAAATCATCGCTGTTCGGGGGTGCAAAGTTTGCACAGGGAATTTTTCCACTTTTGATTGAAGAGGAGAAATATTTTGAAAACCTTAGATGAAGCCTATATCAAATTGGTCATGAATGTAGACACACAGATCACTCGATGGATAGAAAAGCCTAACGCCGGAATTGATACTTTCGATTTGAATTTATGGTACTGGGACAATTGTAGTATATTTTGCCGAGCTCTCGAAACTGGCCAATGATATCGTGCAATCGTGAGCACAGACTACCATACGTACTATTCGCCCATTCATTGTCCGAGCCGCAGAGTAAAAGAAAAAAATTGCGAAAGAATAACTGCGTGGGTTGCATCTGCTCCCACGATTGAATCGCCTCCGGTTGTGTTTTATTCGAAAAGTCCGTTTCATACGCCCACCGAAGACCGCTGACATCGGCGATTTTCTCAATGATAGCTCGAGGATTCTTCGCCAATTCCAAAACACTATCGAATGAACGATTCTTCTTTATTAAGTTCGATGTTGTTGCTGCACGTTGCCATATTGATCGTTATCTAATCCGCTCTCATCGCAGCCGCACATGTGTGATTTCATGCGCTAATAGGACACCGATAAGACTCTATTTCAAAAATATCATGTAACTGCGGATGATAGATGGGCAAATGGAGGAGCTTCAATGGCATTGTAGCCACGTTGCTACGCTGCAGGTTATACGGTGACAATATGTAGTCGAAATAGGTATGGGTTCGTTATTATAAGACGCTTATGCATCACGTGGCACTGCGGTATTCAATTCTTCAAGTTTCTTTCTCGCATTAAATCGTACAATCTTTAAATGATTCCCGTAGAAGTCGCTACCACTTAACTCGAGATCACCATAAAGTTCCTTGATGGTCTCCATTGTTGCATTACGTGGTATATTTCCAATTATAAATTATACGCTTTTAAGGAAATTTCCCGATGACAGCATCGATGAATTCAGCATTTCATTGGAGCAGCGAGTGCTATCATTTCAAACTCTCACTTCTAATGAAATTTCAACATGAATGGATTTGGTGTTCACTAGTGACACGTTCATGAGTTGGTCATCGAAAGTAAGAGTAATTGCCGGCATTCACGATGAAAATCTCATCGCTAGGGAATAAGTACAAAACGGAAATGAAACGTTTTGGTTTCTTTGGTTTTTTCTTTCTTTCTTTCTTCTTGTTAGTCTTGTTGGTCTATGAAGTCTATGAGTTCTATCGTGTCTCAGTTGTCAGAGTGGGAGCCTATCAGTGCGAAGTCCTTGTGTTAGAATCCCATTTCGGGCGGCTTAATTAATTTTTTTGTTATGCGAAAAAAATTCAAAAATAAAAGTTTCAAATTAATTTATAGGATTTTTCGTACGAATTCAGAACGAAAACTCCTTCCTTTATATAAGACAACTTTACATTATTTCGGTTCAAAGCAACCTAGGCCCATTTTTTCTTAGCAAAAATGCGTTTACAACAGAAATGTGCTGTTTAACCCGCATCCGCTGTAAAAAAATTCAAACATAAAAGCTGATGTGTATCAATTTGATACATGCCGAAAAATACGCCAAAAATCGCGGGAAAAATAAAATAAATTGCAATTTTTTTATCTGAGGTCAAAATTTATTCATTTCTGGACAAAAAAAAATGTTATTTCCAAAAAAAAAGTTATGCCCATTTGTCGCAAACATTATAGAAGTGAGTGTTACAAACAAAGTTTTTTCATAGATCACACCGATTACTGTAAAAGTTGGCATTTCTTCGATGTCCACCCGTTAAAACGTGATCTTTTTTTTGCTGGTGGCAATTTTGGTAATCTTCCACTTGTTGAAGCAACATTCAAATCATTTGGGATGTCTCTGATAGCCTGGACAACGGCAAAGGCGTTTTGTGTTCGTGGCATTGACTTGCGTGTATCAATGTAAGGCATTACCAAAGCTTCACCACCTTCAATGAGAAAGAGCCGACGGCGGTATTTTTTTGCTATATTTTCCATTGGGGATTCAATTTCGTGATAATAACGAATGCATTGAACAATCAAATGTCCAACATGTTCTCGAAAATGACCATCGGCCACCGGTTTACCTTGCGTTTGCATCTGTATGTGCCCACTCTCTCGTCCAACACATCAACAACACTTTTGATTTGATTGTAGTAAAGAATGATGTTTGACTTTTTCTTTTCGGTTTCAGCCACCGATTTTTTTCTGTGTAATGTACTTCTTTGAGACTTATAGTGTAACATCGAAAAATAAGTATAGCTATATATGTAGAAATGCACGCATGGTAACGTTGTAAAGGGAGTAAATGTGTATTGTATCAATATGATACAGTACAGCCGATACGTTTCATTTTTTTCAGGGCCGTTCTATGGCGTCACCGACATCTGTCGAACTAATTTTTATGATCCTTTTCAAAATCGGTGACATAGGCCAAAAACTCAAGTCCTTACATTTAATCGTTTTCTTTGTATTTCCATTCAAAAAGTGATTTTGTATCAATTTGATACTTACAGCGGATACGGGTTAAGTAGTCTTTTTCATTTAAAAATAAAAGGAATTCAATTCACAATCCTGTTGTCCTGACAGTATATTGCAAAACGACTTGAATCCACATTTCCCGTGAACAAAGACTTAAATCCACATTTCCCTGGAAACGTTACTTATGTGACCATTTTTATGGAAAAACGACTATAGAAACTATTGGCACCGCATCAATTAGCGAAATTGCTTTCAAGCATTAAAAGGTAGCATCCTAAAGTCATACGATTTCCTTAAACTGTGCTCGTTTAAGTGCTCGTTATGCACTAAGCCATGACAGCCCTAGGCATGGGTTTTTTTTGTTGACGTACTAAAGCAAGTGTACCCGTAATTATCTGTGCAGATGAGGGCCTGTTGGGGAGTTTTTTTTTTGAAAGTTTGTTCCTTTTTTTCAGACGTCTCAATGCTTCCATTTTTTTCCTCAAGCGTTCGGGCGCGTAGCGAATAGTGGGCATGCCACGGGATCGTTGCGGCTCTACATAAGTTTTACTCGAGAGTGTATAACAAATTTATAGTTTTTTACATCATTCGATTCACATTTGGTTTAAAGTTTCTGGTTTTTTTTTCTCAGTCGGGTTAAGTTTTTGAATTTGTTTTTGTGTATGCTAACCTACAAATAATTGATATATGTACTTCCGAATTCCTCATTAAATCATTCGATGACAGTTAGACATCAGAACTGGGGAGAAATTCCATTTTCCTCTGCATATCATTGATGAAATCATCGATGATTTTGTCATGCATGCTTCAATATTCGGCGGATATATTAGCCCTGACCGTCATTTTAGACGCAATCGTGAATTTTTATATACATAAATGCGTAAATATGAATTTTTACAAAATATTTCCCCTGAGTTTTTCCATGAGCAAACTTTGCTCACTAAAATTTCAACAGCAGCTTGAATGCCAATAATACAATAATACAAAATGAAATGTTTAACCCTTTCCTTCCGCGATATCAATTTATGGTGATTTCCTACAACTTCTTTTCTTTATCTTATTAAAGAACGTTAATAAGAACACATAACTTTTTTTTTCGATTTTTATTGAACGAAGTACTATTTTCAGGACTTGGACTTATTTGTACCTTCAGGATTTTAAGGTACCTATTAAAAAAGTAAGTTTTTTTAAATAATAAGTATACAAAAAAATTAGCAAAATATTGTTGCTTACTTAAATTCTTTGACAAAAAACGAAGTGATACAAATTCGTACCCTCAGAAAGGAAAGGGTTAAAAATATGAAGGCCCTTTTATATGGTAGTTAAGAACTGCCTCATTTTGTAGTTTTATTAAAGAGATTTCACTAAAAAGTCCTTCTGGTTGTGCCAGGGATAAAGGCTCTGAATTAAATTTAAAAAAAAAATGTAAATAAAAACAAAATGCATGGTTTTAGGCTATATTATGAGACGTATGGCATACAGGGCGTATGAGTAACGTTTATGCTTTTGGCATACTCATACACTCAGCAAGATTATTTGCGTAGTATAATGCGCACCTTTAGCAGGTTTATGGCGGATCTTGTAACATCTAGAATAACTTCCGTATAAATACCTTGGTTTCCTCACAGGTTGCCTTTCTCTGAATAGAAGCGGTTCGACGCATGAAAGTTTGACTGTAACATAATTTCCTTTGCCTCAAAATTAATATGAAATGCAACAGTCTATTTGATACACAAATCAAAAAATGCGTTTTAAAAACTTGATGATTTTTATTTCAATGCATGTTATATATTATCTTTCATTGAAAAGTATATACACAAACTTTTTTACCAAGGCCGAAATGAATTTGAATTATTTTGTAAAAACCTCAATATGGAATTCTGTTAAAAATGTCACCTGCAGACTTTGGTTGGATTTTTCAAAAAAAAAAAAAAACAAACAAAAAAATAAAAAATAAATAAAAGGAAAAAGAAATAGAATTCAAAGCTGCGTACTTTAATCAAAGAAATAAATTAAATGCAAAACGCCACAATTCCATTAGGTGACCCCGCAAAAAACAAGCAGACTTCAATCCTGCATTCTGGTGTCATGTTGGGAGGGGAAAACTTGTTGCGCCTACCTATGAGTGAGCGTGCACCGGTGCTGTGAGAACGTTATTCGAGGAATCATTTCTTGTTACGGTTGTGAGGTTTTTGAAATTTACTAACCTCGTTTCCTGCCCCCCGACCCATCCTCACATTTCACATCAGATTTCTCCGATTGTCCTTTATTCATGAAGCTCACATTACGAACGCCCCTGCAGTAGCTGCCCTTTTTTAATACAACGTCGGTGCAACAAGTATTACGCCATGGTACTTCTTTCGCAAGAGGGAGAAATAGGGAGGGAGAGAGAGATAGAGAGAGAGAGAGACAGAAATAGAGAATTATATCTAGTAAAATCTAGTACGAGTTAATTTCAGCACCGGAAATCTGGAATAAGCACGACCAAATTGCAATGCCGTAAAGAAAAGCCTCAAAACTTTTAAAGTAATTACGAAGGTAATCGAAAACCGGCGTTGATTCTTCAAAGCCCACAACGCAAGTGCAATCAGAAAAGTTGTTTGGAAAAAGTTGCTCATGATAGATTGTAAATAGAAATCGAGTGGGAAGAATTTCAAAGCTCTTTGAATAATTAAAGTCCTTCGAAGTGAAATCGAGTCTCTTGTTGAATTAATCAAAGTATAATTTGAACAATGAGCCACAAAGGTAAAGGTTTTTACTCAGAGTCCCTTCGTTAAAGGACACAAATCATTTGTGGTCGGTTGGTTGGTTGGCTGACCAGCTGGCTATGATTGAATACTTGACAATGTGCAGCTGACAACACTAACATACCTACTTCGATTCGTCTTGCCAGATTTGGTTTGGTATCCGAAAGTTTCCTGCGGTTTTCTCTAGCATATTCGTAGGCGCAATTTTTACTTAGTGTTGTGTTTCTAATGCCTCGGTGTTTGATGTGGGCAACCGCAACTTTTCGTGGGAGCTTAAATTGATGATGAAGTTTCCGTAATATTCAAAGCTAGTGGAACTTATAGAATTTCGAAATTTTTCATTTGACATTCAATACTGTACACTGACAACCGTGTCTAAAATTCTGTAGTTCTACGTAGAGCTGCTGTCCACATATATAGAGTCGAGATATACTATGTGCACCACGACTGTATACAATGAAAAACATACTTTCTCTGCTGTAGAGTCAAATAGAAAATATTCTTTTGCAATGTAAACAGTGGAGGAGTACAAAGTGGAAATCTTCTTTAAATATCTCACGGGTAGCTTTATAGGAATGTAAAATACTCTAAAGCAGATTTCAGGCTTTGGAATAAAAATGTTCATCTATGTCGAAAACAAATTGAAGCACGAATTATGTAAGGTTTTTGCTTGAAATAATTTAGCAAACTAAGCTTTATGGATTCATCAGGCTTCCTTGCCCTGGAAAGTATGCAAATCTAAGTAGTACTTTGGGTGAGCGTGATATTGAAACATTTTCCGTAACAATAACTGTAAGCCTAACACCTCGTGTACAATCAAATATCATTTTTATAAGCATTGATTTTTAATCCTTCATCTTTGCTAACTGAAATGCACAATTTTAAGCAAAAAAATTAAATCATCCAGTAACCACCCTTACTAAAAGTCTTCAAATTCGTTATTTTCGACAGCATGAAGTTAAGGCATAGCAGCATTAATCTGTCATTGAGGAAGGAGTCAAAAAATATTGTTTGCCCATGGTCCCATCGACAGTCACAGTCACCAAGATCCCGTTTATAAATTGAATATTGAACTTTGTTTTTCGGGCTAGCGGGAGACTAAAATTTTCTTGCTCTTGTTGGTTATGGAGTAACACGCATTTTGATCTCTATGGTTAACCTATGTTCGAGAACCACAATTCTATTCATTATTTTTTGCTTCACAGTAATATCTACGGCATAGGATTCAGTTAGGATTTCATGAAGAAAATGGCAAGTGATAGGGGAATAACTATCACGGGGGATTTTCGACAAAATTCTTTATGTTCTTTGAAATCTAGAAACGAACTTGCTCGTCCCTGTCAGCCTTCATGTTCACACAAACTAACACAAGTAACTGTAAACGAGAGGAAACGCAACAGAGCGCAATTCAATTGAACACATAGTCGACACGCGTCATTAGCGAAAGCAATTGTTTCCGTTGCTTCTGATGCGGGCTTTCGGGCTTTTCTGTTGCTGTTGCAATCGTTTGTGCTACTAAGTCATCTGCTGCAAAGTTCTCAAGCGTGCCGGCATGATTCTTATTGCTTTCTAAGGCGAATGATTCGAGCACAAAGCAAAACAAAACCCGCAAGAGCACAAAATTCGCGGAACATCGTCGAACGAGAATCGGGGTTGCGTTACGCGAGACAAACATAAACAATAGCAACTGCACTCGTATTTATGTGGAAATGAAGTCTCCAGAATGTTGCATCGTTCTGATCACATTTCGTGTTGCGGTTATCCTTGTCAGTTCGTTTGTCTGGCATGTGACACTGCGCTCCGTTCGCTGTGTGACATTCAGCATAAATGACAAACACATTGGAGTCGTCTCATGAACGCGCAGACAGATCGACAGACAAACGGAAAGACGGACTTACTGAAATGGTGCGTCCAACTAAATGATAGAGAGTCAGCGAGCTCAGTCTCAGCAACATAGTAATGCCAATGATGCGCACATTCATTTTGTAATTTGAGCATGATTTTCTTTAAAAAAAAAAAAAAAATCATCCCCCCCTATCCCTCTTCTACTATTTTATACTGCTTATGAGTGTCCTCGCGCTGCAACACAGCTCAAATGTCCTTTAGGTGCAGTCTTAGCTCGTTAAGAATACAAACAGACAAACTTAAATAGCTTGCAGCTGGTCTACAGTGCCGTGCAGTGTTGTTGAGACTTTTTACTGCCTGTAAGTATTGGTAAGTGCAGCGCGTCGCTGCCTGTTGCTGCCTGTTGCATGGCGGAATTTCTCCTCTTCTTTCTACTTGCTTTCTTTACATTAAATTAGTTAAGAGTGTCGCCCGTAAGTGCTTTTATATGTCATTGTAACGCTCGGTGGCTCCGTCATCGCAGCAATGGCCAACACACACACACGCACACACACTTTCGCTTGCACATTCCGACATCTCAAGCAAGTCTTACAAATTTAAGCTTTAAGCAACACAACGCGAACATAACACCACTGACGCTTGCATAAGGTCACGGCATGGCCGCGTCTTCCTTCTTCAGCCTTCAGTATTCACACTTCACTCATGCCTTTATCTCGTCTTGCTTTGATTTTATTTATTTTCTTTATCACACGACAGCCAGGAGCGTTGTTTAATGTGATTTGAAAATAAATTGTTTTGCTGCGAACGATTTGCGCTTTTAGCGTCAATTTACAATTTCGTCCTTACACCAACACGCAATTGAGGCACGGCATTAAAAGCAAAAACAAAAACAATAACAACCATAAACAGTAAAATATTTATGTAAATGTATTAATTGAAGCTTCATGACACTTTGATGCATCTCTTCCATGAGATGATCAGTAGCTAATGGTATTACATTCGAGGAGGGATTTGTGAAACATTTTTGTTTGACAGTCTTCGAGGTACCTATAATCTAAGGACTTTGATGAATCATGGTGTTTTGGATGATGGAAAAATAATGGAGCCGATTTTTTTAGTATTTCCTTATTTACTTCGAATCAAAAAAAAAAAAGACAGAAATATTGAAGACGTCTCAGATACATTGTAGCTACCCACGGAAGGTTTTATTTTGTATGTTGAATTGATTTGTCAAGCGAAATGATATTTTTGTTGTAAGACATGAAAATATGGCCGGTCAATGGAGATGTCAATCTCAGACACAGATAATTTAAAAGATAATTGATTAGTTGCCCGTTATCAATTACTAATTTAAGCCTTAAAGTATGCAACGCATTTTTGTGGTAGTGTTTTTGAGGATATAATTGAACATAGCCTTCGAACTACAAGAGTAAATTGCTAATTTCTTACCAAAGCTTACAAACTGCATTGTTTCTGGGCCCGTTTTTCATATAAGCTCCGAAGTTATGAAGTAACATTTTCGAGACGTCTCAAGATTTTTAGATTTTGTTCAGGAAAGCAGCTTTGATATTTTTCTTCCGACTTGTGGCTTAATATCTCAAAAAATGTTGCTTAAAGAAAAACCTCCAATTAAGCGTTTACTGCTTGCTATTTTAAATATTTATGTAGGTAAGTAGGTAGATAGATAGATGGATAGGAATAGGTATGAAGACCGGAGGGGCAACAGGTAGTTCACACAGGCATAGTAAGTTGGCCAATTAAGATACCCCACGAATGCTTTGCCCCTTACAACCTACTGGGAAAGCTAATTAGACTTTCTAATGAACCGTGCAATGTCTGTAACTTTGGTTTCGGACTGTCTGGTGAGACTGATCGATAAGAAATACCCTAATAGGGACAATCTTCTTCTATCTTAAATAAGTCGGAAATTTTTTTTTCGCAGTAAATGGTTTTATTCAATCTACAAAAATAATATATAATATATATAATAAAAATATAGATTTTTATTAAAAAATAATCTATGGATTCATTTTTTATAACTTAAAATATCTCAGAAAGGAATTTTTTTTGGGGACCTCCGCTCAGCATATTCTGTAACCATTTCTTAAAGTCTGAAAAAATACTCAAAACACTTAAAAAACCTAATACATAGGCCATATACAAATATATATATAAATATACAGGGTCCCGCGGATGGACAGAAAAATAGATTTGCAGACCAATCTGTGATATTCACAATCTAAATAAATGTATTAAAATTGCCTTTAAAAATACAGCCTAATAATATGCTTATTTTTTTCCCAATTCAAATTTTTCTATATCAAAAAATTTCGAATTTTGAATATGTATATCCAGACCTGTTAAATCCCGATTAAGATTAATAATCATGAATTATTGTTCTTTTTTTAACCCATAATCATTATTAATTTAACTTCTTGAAATTTTTGATTATAAATGATTGCGATTACCAAATAATCGTGAAACAATCAGGACTATTTCAGATTAATGAAAAAAATCAGAAAAAATCAAAAACTAATCAAAAAAATAATCCCGATTAATTTTAGATTATTTTTGAATAGTTTTGATTGTTTTTTGATTATTTTTGATTTTTCCTGATTACTTTTGGGTTCTTTGATTTTTTTTTGATTATTTTTGATTTGTTCTGATTTTTTTTTTTATTAATTTTAATTACTTTCAATTTGTAATTTAACTAACGTTAACTGGAAACGAAGTTTGGCAGAAATATGGTTTTTTGAAAGAAGCTTCAAAATTGTTCAATACAGCTTTTTTCATCGGCACCTGTAGAACGGCTGTTCTCTTTCGCGGGAATCATCAACAGCCCAAGAAGGCATTCATTGACAGACTTTTCGTTTGAAAAATTAGTTATTCTCAAAGCGAATGCTAATTTGTAGTTAATTGTTCTTCATATACGTTATTATGAAATTATATGTAAAAATGAACAAGTGCTAGTGTTTCTTATTTGAAAAGTTTCGAAAAACTATGTTATTCAATTAGAAATTGAATATAATTAAATGTAGTACAGCGAGGGGCCCATATGTCCTTGCCTATGACATCGCAATGTTAAATTCGCCTCTCGAAAGTATTGCCGGTGGTTTGACGAGGGATGGTCCTAACCGCAGGTGGCCGGTGAATTCACTTGTCCGGTGCCGGTCCCACGGACTATAGGGAAACTTTGAAAAAACGATGATATTCAAGTTTTTCTTAAGAATTTGAATGTTTGGATATACACAGACCTGTTAAATAATGATTATTTAATTAATGATTAATTAATCAGATTATTTTTTTCTTATGAGTGAAATAGTGATTATTTAATGATTATTTTTGTATGACCTATATTAATCAATGATTGCGATTACCAAATAATCATGAAATAATCAGGATTATTTCAGATTAATGAAAAAAATCTTGAAAAAAACTTTGAAAAAACGATGTTATTCAATTACAAATTGAAAATAATTAAAATTAATAAAAAATCAGAACAAATCAAAAATAATCAGGAAAAATCAAAAATAATCCAAAAAAAAATCAAAAATATTCAAAAATAATCTAAAATTAATCGGGATTATTTTTTGATTTTTTCTGATTTTTTTGGGTTTTTTGATTATTTTTGATTTGTTCTGATTTTTTATTAATTTTTATTATTTTCAATTTGTAATTGAATAACATCGTTTTTTCAAAGTTTTTTTCAAGATTTTTTTCATTAATCTGAAATAATCCTGATTATTTCATGATTATTTGGTAATCGCAATCATTGATTAATATAGGTCATACAAAAATAATCATTAAATAATCACTATTTCACTCATAAGAAAAAAATAATCTGATTAATTAATCATTAATTAAATAATCATTATTTAACAGGTCTGTGTATTTCCAAACATTCAAATTCTTAAGAAAAACTTTGGATCGATAAGCGGGAGGTCAGTTTTGGTTTTAGACCTATAGTTTCTTCGGTAAAGTTGCTTAGAATTTCCCGTAGATTACGATTTTGGTATACTCCCTATCAAGTTTTTTTCGTCCATACAAATTGACCCACTGTAATGTATATACCTTTTATTGTATATATATATAATATATAAGTATATAAAAAACCATAGTTTTCACTATACCGCATCATAAAGGTGTGCACCTCAGCAATCACACAAGCATGCTTTAAGAAATTTAGTTATGAAAAAGGAAATGTCCTTGTTTCTTTATCCCTGGTTGAACCAAACAAATGTCTCATTTGAGCCTTAATATTTCGTCTCTACTTTCTTTTGTTTTCTGGTCTTTCTTCTCTTTTCGGTTTTTGTTATTTTTCTCACTATCCATTGTGATTGTTGAACCTTTAATGTTTATCAATTTGTGTTTTAGTGCGTAAAATTTGTCCATCTGTTGTTCGCTTCTCAGCATTTTTAGAGACACTTGAGGTGGATAATCCCAGAAGGAATCGCCGGGAATTACTCAAAGTGTAAAAGACGTTATGAATGCAAGGGCAAGATTCGTTGGCACGAATATCCCATTGAAACACTCACTGGACGCTCTGGAAGTTTTCCCACACTGAATGTGCTAGAACGACACGTTTTGCTTGTGTCATCAATTTTTTTTTACATATATTTTTTAGATTTTGGATCTGATTTCCATGGCGTACAAGTCGATTAAATTGCGACAATTCCAAACGCTTGGACAATTCATTTTTCTTGACTTCTATTTTTATTGTTATGTTTCTCAAGTCGATGATATAAAAAAGAAAATTTTAATAATAATAATAATAAAGGACTTGCATGACTCGGGCACGGTTGTTCAAAGTATTTTTATCTCATTGACATACGAGTGTGTCAATGCTACTCTTGCCGTAAGAAGAAGACCCGGTCGCCCGACATCTTGGACGTGAGATTTACGTCGAGGAACTTGAACTTTGTAATCATTCGATGTTGAGTTGCATTTGCTAAATCCGTTGTTCTAAGGTGTCCTAGATTAACCCATCGGGCTCCAAAGTTCTCAATTCAGTAAAACTTTATAAAGCCTTCAATAAATGCTGTTGAAACATTTTTAAATTGCTTAGCCTGGAGCTTCATGGGTTAAGAACAAGACGTGAATCATGAAAGCTTCGTGGGTCGTATCCTTGCGCATGGGCGTTTAAATCCTCAGTGGGCTTTAATCAGTTAGTTTGATTTGGTCAATGAACGAATGAACGAATGAATGGTGCGAACGTTGGAAATCGCAGTCGCTCGAGTTTCGAATTCACTTAAAGCTGTCGACTTTGTTTTTATCACTCGACGCCATTTTCTTGGAAAACGCACGTGGGGGAGAGTTATCAAGATCAATCTTTTATTTATTATTTTTATTTTTTTTTTTTTGTCTCCATTCTTGTTTCATCGAATGGGATTTTCCTGCGACTTTGAAACTTTTATAAACGTTTATTTAGAGACGGTGATTATCGAGTGTGTGGGACGTATGGAGTGCTTTGGCATTGGGTTCGCTCGAGAGCTGCTTGGCTTGTGATAAGTGCGCAAACAATTCGAAATTGAATGAAAATGAAATACAAGAGGACAGATAAAATAAGAATTAATGAGACGAAGAAAGAAATTATTTTGTTTGCTTCAATCGGAAAAGGTGAGACAATAAATAAAGGCATATGTGATGGCAGCATGATTTATCTCTGCCAGCATCTTTTAGGCAATCTCCTTTTCGAACAGCGCTTCTCCATGCGCAACAAAGTGTATAGTAATATGAATCCCATGGAAAGGTGGTTCAAATGCCAAATAAACGAAGTCGTTGATCCTTTTTTTTTTTTAGATATTGCCTCTTTTTTTTTATTCCTTGTCATCCATTTTTGTTTGTTTACGTCCATTTAACTGATGGCTTTTTCCCCCAACCAAAAATAAGTGCGAACAATAATGTATGAAAATTTCATCGCTTAGGTGTGAGCTTGGCGATGAAGCCAAATTTTTTGCACAGTAGTGTAATAAAGGACCAAAATAATGAGTTCAATAAACGGGAGCAAAAATTGTTTCACGTCGTTTAGAATGCTCGTTCCAACGGCCATGACTATTGCGAGACATCATTTGTCATTTTCATATTATTTCTGGTTTTTTTTTCTTTAAGGCGCGTTGTCCCAAAAGGTCGATGACTAGTGGCATTGCTTACCCGGCTGCCAGATGAGTTTATTTGACCTTCGTCCTGCCGAAACGTTTCTTTTTCTCTTCGAACGGTTACTTATAATATTTGCAAAGCCACACAGGAGCATAAAAAATTAAGACTTCAGTTGCCGTAATAAAACTACAAGTTAATTTAGGCGCCCGAGCATGGATTTTGGTAAATATAACGCCTTCACACTTAACGTTTTAATTAAAACCTCAATTAACGCGACCTAATCCGTGCTAAGACTTTTCCACTCACGTGCATTCCACTTTATCGCCTTCAACGTTACCATGTAGATCTTGGAATCTTAACTTAACTTTGATGTGAGATTTTGTTGCTCTAGGCTTAGTAATAAAATGGAATTTTTCGTTAATTTAAGCTTTGTTTCTCAGATCTTATCGTCATTTGGACATGGAAATGTAACAGAATTGCGTATATAAATTGTAACAGAAATTTTCTTTTATGACACATCGGCACGCACAATTCATTTTTGTTATAATTTTTTTTTTTTGTGCTTTTTGCATAACGGTATCCGTTGCTCCCATGGTGTTGATTTATCGTCACGTAATACCGAACATTTGTCCAATTAAAGGCGCTTAGTTGCCCTTTAGACAGACACACACAAAATTGTATAGAAAATTCTAGAAAGCAAAAAAAATAAAAAATAAGAAAAAAAAAACAAAATCAAATGCCTGTAAGTCCTGTTGCCCAACTTTCGAAAGCCCAGCAGAAATTTAATATATAAGCCATTACGCTCCCTTGAAGCGAGAATCTCGCGGAAGTCTCGAGGGTCGGGGAAATTGGACGTCTACTGTCAGTTAAGCAGTCAGTTAGACAATCAGTAACTTAGACGCTCTGAGTAGTTAATTGCTAAGCACTATGCGGGTTAATGATTCCGTTGTCAAATTCGAGCCAAGTGTCAAATGCCAGTGAAGCGTCAGTGAAAGAAAAAATGCGTCAGGGAGTCACGTTCGAAGACAGGCAACAATTCAGCTTGTTGGTTACTACAATGCTGGTTAAGACGATTCGCAGAAAATTTTCTATCCCTCTCTCTCTCCCTCTCTCTCTCTATCTCCGTAATTTCTTTGGATATTCATTCTTTTTTTCCTTCAAATGAACTGAAAAGTTATGTGCAAAACAAGATTTTCTTTCCGTCTTGTAATTTAAATTTATTTAAAATAACTCGAGAGTGCCAGGAACACTTTTTATTTAATTTAATTTTTAGTTAATTTTCTTCACGTCCAATTAACTTCAATTTAATTAAGCCATGCGTGAATTTACTCACAAAATAATGGTTGTTACTGTCCATTCGAATTGAGCGCGCAAATCTTTTGGGTACTTCTTTTGGCATTGGCCTTTTGTTTGTCCCTCGAGTAAAGAATGATTCGTATTGCTGGTAGCAGGTACGATGCAGGAGTTATACATAGTTTGAAGGACATTCGTTCAGTGGTTTTGGCTAAAGCAATGTAAATACTTTTGGAGAAACTTTTTTTCGTTCTATTATCAACAAGAAGAACTGATGTTATTTGGACAGAAGAGTGAGAAAGAAACTTTACTCATTTCACCCCAAGTCGAAGGCAATGACAACTACACGACAAAGTTTTCAATTTACAAAATTCAATTATGCTCAATCCAAGGGCTTTTTGTAATTGCTATTGGCTTTTGCTATGAAATAAACATTGTAGCTCCAAGGGTTCGGACCAGAAGAAAAGAACTCATTAATGGCACACAAAGAAACATGTTTTTGTGTTGACTTTTTTTATCCGTAATAATTTCAGAGATATTATGTGAATAATGAATTGTGAAAGCATTGATGTATGAGATTAATTTCGAATATTTTCTTCATTGCTCTAATTCAAACTGCTGCAGGGATACAGTCGGTTCTCGCTAATTGAAACCAGCGAAAATTCAAATATATTGACACTTCGAAGTAATCATGAGTTCGCCCTAGAATATCTCTTAATATTTCCGAATAAAAGGGAGAATATTCGAACAAAACTATCACCACTACGTTATAAAACGACTCACTAATTCGAACTATTAAACTAACACTGCATACGTTAAAGACAAAAAATTTGAGATAAGTTCAAGAAGTTGAAATTCGTATTACCGTTGTGCAAGGATTTAAAGTTGGAATGATTAGTTTGAAACACAATTCCATTAGTTTGGTGAAAGAAAATGAGAATGGTCTATCATAACCTCCGGCAGAGGCGCTCACTAAGAGAATCAAGGGACGCATTCGACACATTACAAAGCTACTGCATACAAAATTACACTGCAGAGAACAGCAGTTCAGTCACTTTCACAGGAACATAGCAGACTTTTTTCGAAGGAAATAACACATTTAGGCCCATTTGCTACTGTTCCGGTTAAAGTTGATCGTCACGATATCCTCTCAAAATATCAATATTTCCATACAAAGTTTTTTGGTTTTTCGAAACGAAAACTTTTATCAGAACAGTAGCAAATGGGCCTTAGGCAATTAAGAAAGACTTCTAAGATCCCTTTCGGATTTATCCCCCGGCTAAAATGAGTTTTTTAATGCAAAAAATTAATTATTTCTGCTGGCTGCCAGGTGCTTTATCCATATGATTTATACGCAGTACGCTAAAAAATCGGAATTTTTTCAGTTTTAAGCCACTAGAGGCACTTTTTCGGGGTTAGTATGTTCAGCATTTTTTTTTCCCATTCAATACCAACAACTTTGTTCAAGACACCAAAAAAATATTCCGTACGGTTAAGGAGATAAAGCTATGTTAAAAAATCGAAAATGTGGTCAAAATTGTATCTATTGTAAAAGTTGTTTCTGTGACCTCTAACTCCGGAAAACGACTAGCCCCATTGGAATCAGCGTACTCGAATTAGTTTTACCCACTAGGACTGACCATTGTTGAATAAAAAAAGTTCCCGATTCGAGCACAGTGTTATTACCCAATTATGCGAAAAATCTTATTCTTTCTTTCAAAAATTCCAACAATTTAATATTTCAAACTCTCGATAGCTCGAAACGTCAAAATTTTTTCAAGAAACGGATTACAACTAGTCTAGTTTTGGTCTAGTTCCAAACTGGTTCCAAAAAGGACCAGTTTTTTGAAAAAATTTTAGTGCTAAAGTTCTTAGAATTTTTCACTTATTCTATATATAAATTTTCATCCAAATATGACGCCATGAATTTTTCGGAATTTTTTGGTTTTTCGTCCATAACTCTCTAAACTTTCTCTAGCCCCCAAAAAATTTTGGGTTAATGTCTTATAATAGTTCAATATACCACTGTGGAAAATATAAGCACCATCAAAGCACTCTTTCTTTGGACACGCCAATGACGAGAGTTGACTGTACGGGGTTTTTTGCTTTAGCATTTTCAAAAGGAAAGAAAAATTAGTTTCCTCCTAAATATTTTATCAACGGTTGACGAAACATTTCCAATGAATTCACGCTGGAAAGCGGATTATTTTTTTTTTGTTGGGATTCTTTAATTGCTAAGAAAAGCTAATTTTCACTTAAAATTGCTTGGAACTTGTTTCCGAAATTCCTTGAAATAGGATTTTTAATTCTTAACATTGCTTTCCTCTATTCTTTTCTTATGTGGTCTATTAAAGGTTCTAAACTTTCAGATTCAATCAAGTTATTTGAAGGAGAATACTGCAAAGCTTTTCATTCTAATCACTTTCTACTTGTCACAAACCAAAGAAAAAATAACTTCGTTAAGAGTTTCCCATTAGTAACTCGGCTTTAAGAAATTCGTCTGAACTGGTTAAAAGTAGAGCAACTAAAAAAAAAAAAAATAAAAATAATTGAAAGCATAAAACACAGGCAACATTTGTACGTCACGTCAGACTGTCAAGACTGAAACATTTTCCTCGAAGTGAAAGAAGCCAGAATGAAGATGAAAGGAATTCCATATTTTTTGCCTCCACTCTCTGTACACTTTTCTAGTGAAATTCATTCATTTGATTGATGAAGCTTCAGCTTTAAAAATGAGCTCTCCGAAATTGTTTCTAAGAATTCTTTTTTTTTTTTCAAATTTAATATTCTTCTACTAAATTAAAAAAAATTATTTATTTTTCCTTACAGATCTCCTACCGAAAATAATTGTTTAAAGGTAAGTAAAAAAAAAAATGACGCTTCAATTAATTATAAAAAATGTTCCTCAAATGTCTTCAAGCCAAAAAAAAAAAAAAAATCATATCGACAAAAATGCTGCAGAATATTTCTGTCAAACCTTGTAAGACTTCGTTCAGAAAAAAAAAAACAAAACGAAAAATATTTTCTTTGATATCGTTTTATGATTTTCTTCTGCTTTCCAAAGACTTCCACATTCAATACGGACACAAGAAACCGTTGAGACAACAAAACATCGCAAAGAAATAGACAAACAAAAAGAAAACCGCTTTGGGGTTTGAGCCGGGAAAGGACTTTCGACGATTTATTATTAAATTTTATATAAAAATCCAAAATACCTTAACGCTAAGACAAATATTTGCGCAAGGATAATTTATGAATATGAAATGCTTCTAGCTCGAAGGGAAATTTATGCTTGACTTCTGTGGGTACTCTATAGTCACCCTTTGAGTGTGTTGGTTAAAGAAAGCCCTTGATCGCAATCATTTGAGAATTCTTGACTGATTCGGATGATCCTATCAGCTTAAAAAGGTACGAGTAACTCAGTTTAAATTGAAAGATACTCATGGGTCATAAGGTTATCCCACGAAAGGTACAAAAGATGACAAGAAGCTAAAATATTCACATTAATTTAAATTTTCGAAGGTAAATACCTTAACGCGGGTAGCTTGGCATACACATAAGTATACCCGTATGTGTGTATTCTTACTCTACTGCTTACTTACTTGTACTGCGTAAGTAAGTAAGTAAGAAAGTCTAGAAAATCGCTATGAACATTTTTTTCAAATGATTTTTTTGTTCATTTTTCAAATTTTCATTTAAAAAATCTAACGTGTAAAAAGATTTCTTTTTTTTTTTTGCTTGTGTATTAGCTTCGGTTTTAGGTCGACTTTGAAGGCTTTGCTATTGCAAGTCACAAATAAGTGCGTTAAGTATTAACTTGGCTATTAAGAAAATTTGAGCTATGAAATGGGCTTTCATTCCATAGGCAAGAAAACATTAAGATCCAAAAGCGCTGTGCTTTCGGAGCGCATAAGGTTCTCCAGTGCCTTTTGTTCGCGGGCTGTATGGAGAAACAGCAGCAGCAGCAAGAACAACAACAAAAACGCGAATAGGGATAATGAAAATGCGTACAAATTTTGTTAAAAAAAAAAACTAAGCTTTGCGGGTTCCTAAGATAGAACGCTCTGACACCGCGTCGTAAGTTCGGTAAACGACGAGGCCAATGTTTATGAAAATGTGTGAAACTTGGCAATGGTATTTGGTAAATGAAAATTTATTGCTTTCTGCTATGCGTTCGTTGTGTGTGTGTAAGGGGGGGGGGTTATATTAAAAACTTTCAAATTGTTTTTCATTTTATATTCGCGGATCTTTGAGAGTAACGAATAATGGAGTTAATGAAAAATAACAACAATAATAATAAAAATAATAATTATAATCGAAATATTTTTTGAGAAAATTAAATGTTAATGCATTCCATTTTTCCGTAGAATATTCTACGGTTTATCAGAATTTTTATATTATTGAAATTAGCCCAATGATTGTGGTACTTACCTGAAAGACAGTTTCATTTGCATTTTGCTGCAGCATTTGCCGTTCAATGATTTTCTTGAGTGGTTTATTGCTTCTTTCGCTATGCTGCTTGGATACTTTTGTATTGAAAATGAAAAGGAAAACGATTTCATGAGCTTCTCTCATTATTTCCATTTCTGTTTACATTCGTCGTTCTCTTCATCATCGTCGTCTTCATCATTGGCAATGTCCTTGTCATCGTTGTGTTCTGGAATGGAAATAATAAATAATTGTGGGAGGGAACTTTGAAAACAGCTATTACTGTGTTGTTGGCAACTGTTTTTGATGATGACAGGCATTAAGTTGTCGTAAAATAGATATAGGTACCTGAATAATTTTAGCTTGAGGAAAGATTTAATAAGTTCTTGTATGTTGCTTTCATCTTCTTTTCTATTCGAAGATGCTTGGATATGAAAATGTATTAAAAAAGTTTGAGTAATAATGAAAAGAAACAAAAAAAAAAAATAGCAAATAAAAAAGAATTTTATTTGAACAGGTTCTGCTTCTCACGAGCAGTACTTCAAGGTGTTCTGCCATAAATAATTTCTTGGAATGTGATGGCACTTGATAGATAAAAACAAATTGTGAATTGCAAGCTGATTTTTTGAGCGTAGGCGTCAATAATCCAAACTAAGGTACCTGTGGTGAAGATAATCTGAAAAAGTTTATTTTATTTTGCCCAGAATAAAAATAGTCCTGTCTTTCAGTGGAAAAAAAGGACATGAATCGAAAGATTTTTTCTTTAGTTTATTGTTTTTTTTTATTTTTATTTTGTTTTTTTTTTTGTGAAAAAAAAATGTTTATCAAAAAAACTTAATAGAACTCGTGGAGACAAAGAAAGCAAAATAAATGGCTAACCAAAACGCATTGAATGAAAAATGCAGCAGAAAAGCTTTTCTGCTAACCAAAAATAACCACAACAAGTATTTTCTGCGTCCTGACATTGTTCGGAGAAATTCCATAAAATACAGTTTTCGGGAGTTTTATGCTTCGGAACTTTTTTAATTATATTTGCGGTCTTGGCAATAAATCCTTTTTTTTTTCATTTAAGAGAAATATATATTTAAAGGTTTAATACTAGAGTTGACATCAAGTCACAAAAAAAAGGAACTAAATTCCAAAATCATTTTGATTCAATTAAAAGCTATATTCTTTCAAAGAAGAGAAGAAGTTGAACAGAAATGAAATCTAAAGTCGTATTGATTGCCGTTCGGACGTATACGTAACGTAAAAAAGCGTTGGGGTGAAGGTTAAGTATACGCACGGTCGCCCTTCCGTTTGGCTTTAAGGTATTAGCTTGTGTTTGTTGTGTCATGTAATTGGAAATGTTCATTTGAACCCTTTCGGTATTTAGTGATTTTAAGAATTGGGATTTCCTTTTATTATTATTTTTTCTTTTCAATTCTTTCATTTATTTTAGCAAGTTGCGTTCCCAAACTAATCGGCTTATAAACTCCCGGTAAATACTGTTGCACAATAAGGCTAAAGTTTTGTATGAGGCGTGCGTTTAAGCTTTGCTTTTGTGTTTCCTTTTGGCATTGTGTTTTGTTATCGTTTTACCAAGGAATAAGCCGCTTTTATGTCTCGGGCTGGAATGAACATTGCCGGCCTAGGCTTGGCTACTAGGCTGCCGTTAATACGTCTTAGGCCCCTTTTTTTTTAGTATATTTCTTTCACTGCTTTTTTGTCCATGCGATTTGGTAAGTCGAGTTTGTTTGTTTTTTTTTTTGGTTTTTTATTTTTTTCTCTTATTTTTCGTTTTTCGTATTGTTTCGTCGATTCCACACACATAGGATAATAACAAAAAAAAAAAAAAAGAAGGGAATTGCGTTTTGTTTACAGCTTGGAAGGCATCGTGCTGTGGTATCCTCACCACAAAGCAATCAGTGACAGATGCTTTTTTGTGCTGTGAAAATAATTTCCTCACTGTCACTTCAATTTATTCATTTTTTTTGTACCTATGATTTCTTTTCATTTTGATCTAGCAGAAGAGATTTTTTTTTGAATGAAAGACAAAAATATTTTGTTGTCGAATAATCATTCGAAACGATCGAATAATGTAAGACGAAAAAGGTATCAAAAGTCTGCAATTGAAATAGACTCAGGCATTTGTGTGAGATTTTAAACAAATTATGATAAAAAAGTAAGCATAAGCCTTAATTGAGGTTTTCGTATTTGTGGATTTTAGAAGAAGAAAATTTTGTAAAGCTATAAATATATAAGATAAGTTCTCACTTCTTTTAAAATGTCCCTAAGTCAAAGGCATATGATTTGAAGTAAATAAATAATGATTGCTTCAACATTTTTAGACAATAGAATAACAAATGATGGATGTCGAAATCTTTATGTTCCCCATGACTTGACATCGTGCCATACATTCAACGAGGGGAGTTGGTAACACCAATCATATTATCAAGCTTGCTGAAATTTCACTTAATTCCTAATTAAATTTTTTAAAGCTTCAAATAATTTCTTAAATTTTGTTAACATTGCTAAAGAATGAACTGAAATTTATTTAAATCACTGATGAGAAAATTCTGCAGTATTATTATTTTGATTGATTAAAATTTTATTGATTGCCTCATAAGCTTAAATTGCAATAAAAATGGATTTGTATTCGAATTCATTGAATGTCAATTGTGTGAAAATAAATTGCGTTGGCCAATATCGAGAGAATAGAATACTTATGAAAAGCCTCTTAGGCATGAGTGCTTTCGAAATGTCGATGAATTGTTTGCTTTTATAATTGATATCCTCTAAAAGGTTTCGCTTCAAGTTCTTTTAAGAGGCCAGTCTTTTGACGTAAATGGTCTATACAGTTAAGAGTGCCCTCGATAGATTTTTAAGCAAAAGAAATCGAAAAGAAGAGAATGAGCGTATTAATTTTTTTTTTCATTCTACCAGGAGTTTATTGTTCGTATCAATATAATGGGGACTTAAAATAATCGGAATTTTCGTTAGAAATTGGCTTGGCTTTAAGTTGAGCGTATTCTTAATTTTTGTTTGTTTGTTTGTTTTGGCATGCAATCCTCTCAATGAATTTGACATTGAAGCAGACGTACAATGAACTCAATATTGTCGTTATATTTTATTGTTTTTAATAAACTTCTCAAAAATTCATATCTGATCTGAAGGGTATTGTTTCAGCTTTCCCAAAAAGAAAAAAAAAATGTTTTACAAATCCATCATAAGAAAGAGAAAAAATTTTCGGCTTTGTCTATCTTGAAAAAGCGTAGGAAGAAGCGCGGCTAAAGAAGCCTAAATTATATTGTTATACCGAAACATTTCATGCATTCCAGCTCCGGAACATTTCACTTCTACCGTATCTGTCCAATACACTGCGGCACTGAACAGAATATTCGCCAACGGTTTCACGTAGGTTTAAATATTAAAATATACATATATGTGTGTAGACATGTTTGTGCGTGCGTAACCATAACGCGATGCCGCAAAGAAGGCAAATTGTTTTGATGTGATATTTAAACTTTTAACATAAATTTCGGCTTGTTACTCACACACAATTCAGCTCCGAGGAAATTTCATTTACTCTACAAAGGCATTTGTTTATCGCCGAACATGGTATGTATGTATGTATGCATGTTGGGGAGTGTGGGGGCTTTTTATTTGAGCGAAGAGTTGAATGTTGTTCTTTGTTGATATGATAAATTTTATGGGAACACAGTTACGGAAATACTTTCAGGAGTCTTCCTTCGAGCAATGCCAACTGCTTTCGGCAATGGTCTTCAGTGTTGCAAATCAAATTTATATATGGGTATATCTATGTATGTGCCTTGTATATGTACGATTTCATCACAGTATCCTAGCCGGAAATTTTCTCATAAATGACCAATTCATGCATTTTTTCCCCAAAGATATTTGAGTACTTCTCAATTGCAATGGCATTGCCATCGAAGGTGTTTTTTATCGCAATTGCAATGGCAATGTCATCGAGAGGAAATGTTATTCATCGCAACTTCAATGGCACTGTCATCGATAGAGGTATCGATACGACGGAGTAGATCTACT
>CM035808.1:20011479-20133979 GCA_020466095.1 Chlorops oryzae | reverse complement strand
CTGAATGTGTTCAAACCGTGTGAAGTGAAACGAATTTCTTAAAGAGGAATTGAAAAAAAAAAGTAAAAATAATTTAGAAAAATAATATATCCAATATATCCAAAAAGGAAAGAAATATCGATTAACGTGTTAAATATAATTAACCCATTTATTCTCATTGATCTACTATAAAAAACAAACTTAAATACTTAAATGTATAGATTAGAGGATACCAGCGGCGCTGCCATGGATAAGACTAAGCAAAAATGTAAGTAAAACGGAAGCAAGGTTGAAATGAAAAAGGATAAGAAAAGAAAAACTTTTATCCCATTTCATTGCTCCTAATTGATTCATTTACTAATTGATCATATCCATGCGACTGCATGATTGCGTTGTGTGTGCGTGTCTACTTTCTGTTTCGATTGAAATCAAAATTTCAATTTAGCTTTCAAATTTTAAACGACCAACTTTTGAAATTGATCGATTTGCATTTTTATTACTAAGCAATTTGTTTTCTATCAGTGCCTGTCTTTGCGTTTCCTTTGTGTGAGGCGAGCTTAAGGACAAGAGGTCTGCTGAGTTTGTGTGGAATAATAGCCCGCAATAGAAAGCTAATCCATGCTGTCATTCATTGAATGTATTATTCATTCAAACAGTTTATGCGTCACTTAGTCAATCGGGACATTTCTTTAGTCACGCCGGCAATTAATCAAACCTTTGAACATTTGTCATTTTCAAAATACTCTCGAAGAGATGAGTATTTTTAGATATTTTCTTTTAAAAAAAAAAAAATATTTAAAAGATTAGTTGGCTCGTGTGTTTGGTTAAATCAAACCATAAGCTGGCTAGATTGGAAAGAACTTCAAAATATGCTAAAGAGCAGTTTTATCCTCCTAAAGAGTCAGCGACGCATCGGCCACGGTTAGGAGGAATACAGGAAAATACAAGTTTAACGATTCTCTGATTTTTCAATGGAATAATAGTATAAGAAAGTTATCCGACTGCGTTAAGAGTTTATTCTGGTGTGATCACTTTTAAAAATGATTTTTTTTCTTCTCATATTTCGATAGTAGAACCTATTTAGAATATGCTGTGCAAACAACACTGAAATTCTTAGCATTAAAAAAAAAAAGACTTCCCTACGGTTCACCATCTGGGGCCTTACTCTGTATTGCGATGCGATACGCAAATCGATGCGATAGCTTATTTCAAGTCGCAATTGGAATTTTATTTCCTTTTTCATTTAAATTGGTATGTTGGAAATGCATTTCCGAACCTTTCAGTTCATTTTACGAATCAAAAACTATAAGAAACCATTCCAATTGCGACTCGAAATAAGCTATCGCATCGATTTGCGTATCGCATCGCAATACAAAGTAAGGCCCCTGCTTTCGAAATTTTAAAGCATTTTCCTCGAAACATCATCATCATTTTCTGAAACGGGAACGTCCTACAAACAAAACTATTAATCCGGGCTGTTATGGAAACTGACACAGAATTGAATCAGAATCAGAATTGAAATCAATATCTGTTTCAAATGGTGTTATGAAATACACAGTTTTGCTTTTTTCGAAGATAGCAAAATCGATTTTCGAAGACAGGAAAACCTGACACTTGAAAATGCTATAAAGAAATAAAAACAAAAACTACAATATGTGTTAAAAACTAGATCAATCTTGGCGGCCCCTGTGGCTTAGTTTGCTGAGATGTCAAATTTCAATGCGAGAAGCGCTGGGTTCAACTCCCAATTGGTTTTTTTTTTTTTTTTTTTTTTTTTGATTTCCCATTTCCCTGGTATCACAACGAACCGATATGCGTCCTAAGTGCGTCACCTTTATTGGTGGCAACCAAGTCCACAAGCGGTTTGTTCCGCTAAGTAAACCCCTTGACCATTCCCGGGTGGTTTTTCATAACCTCAACTAGTATACAAGTAGAAGCCTGAGTCACATTTTTATGCGTTCCCTTTAGTCAAAAACATTAAATACCCAAACAATTAAAAAAATATATTCAAATAAATATATTCTTATATTTATGAAAGTTACAGCCCGTGCCAGAATCGGCTATTTTGGAAAATATTTTCTAGTTTTACCAAAAAATCAAGATATTTCGTCAATTTTTCTCTACACTGAAATTTCATTTTGGTAGGGACGATAGCGACATGACCACTGAACAATACCCAAGTTAAAGATCTTCCTATGACAATGACGCTTTAACTAAAAAATACTGATTTGACTTATGCGGGATCAATGACATATAGTCGTCCTCGTCGACGACTTCGTAGTAAAGGAAAATCCAATTTTTTTGTTTTTACAAACAATTCTAATTTCCAAGAATTTGCGTCACGCCAGAAAATTTTTCATACGGCAAAACATTCGAAGAATAAGGTGCCGTTTCCACTGAAGCCACATTTAGCATTTTCAACACAATGGATTGAAGCTGATTTTATTTTACAGCATTTGGAAAAAATCCGACTAGTAATACTCAGGCATGCTAAAGAAATCGAATCCCCCACAAAAAAATTCGAAATGATCAAATCATGCTAAGAGTATAATGGGCTAGGATTTTGAGGTGAAAAAATAACCAATTACGCTGCCGGGAAAGTGCAGTATTCTCGATCATGAAATGTTCGTTTATAGACCCTCGGTGATTTGGGTCACTGACACGTCAGGCATGCTCGAGAAACCGAATCCGGATAAAGATATCGAATTTGATTTTATTCGCATTTGATTTCTAGAGCATGCCTGTTCAGCTTAAAATTCCACCAGACATCGGTCACAGAGAACAAGCCACCTAAAATGCGAAGGACGGTCGAGAAAAAGGCCAGAGAAGTAGGTCGAAACCCTCCCACAATTTCCTATGCCCATGGCTCAAAGAAAATTCGTAATTTTCCATTGTTTTATTTAACAATTTACACATGGCCAGATATGGAAACGCACAAAAAAAAAATCCGCTCCATCTTACTTCTTATCCTTTGCACAGTTGTCCGTGTTGCTATCGCCGACCTTCTCCTGAGCATTCTCTTTCACATTCATATGGGCCGGTCCAGTTTGTTGGATTGCTACAACGCGCTCCTCCGGATTATTTTCCAGCTGAGGTTTCGGCGCGCAAACGGTGAGAACACCATCCGACGAGAGCGTCGAGACCACTGCGGTTGGATCGTATCCTTTCGGCAAGGTATAACGACGAACGAAGTGTCGAGAAACATGTCCGTAAGGATCTTCGCGTTCTTCATGCTTTCCTTCGACAACAATCGAATTGCCGACGACTTTCACGTTGAGCTCGTTCGGTTTAAATTGATTCACGTCCATGCAGGCCTGAAAACCATCCTTCCCGATTTGGGCTGCCTTTTGTATAGCGTCCTCCGGACGACGATTATTGAGAGCATGCAGCGAACGGTTAGCGTAGCGGCGCAGCTCGTCCAATTGTTTCGCCGCGTTTGCGAGTTCAGGATTGCCTAGGAAAGGATCACGTAAACGACGCAACGAACGCAAGTAATTAGGCAGTACACCCAATCCGAAATTTGAGTCATAGAAGGACATTGACTCGAGCTCGCGATCGAGATCCTCCACGAAATTATACAAAATTGGTAGATTAGACATTTTGAAGTTTTCTCAGTCGAATTCGATTACGATGTTTATGACTCCTTCGCTCATTTGCTTTGAATAACACAACTTGACGTTCTTCCCATGTAATTTCGAGAATTATTCAAATCGAGGCAAAGGCTTGCTATGTTTCGTTGGATTTTACGACGAATGGAAAAGTCATGGCTTGCTTCAAATTTTTTTTAAAGAATTTTTTTTTTTTTTTTTTGTGTACATACCTCGTTTTAATGATCTAAGCTCGGTTCAGTACAATTTTTATACCGTCACTGCCTGACAATACTATGAAATTTGAATTACTTCTTGCGTCTCTATTGAAAACAGTGTAGACTTTGGAGCATATGAATAAATAAAAAATAAAAAAATTAAATATATAAAAAAAAATATGAACGCAGCTTTCCTGCAGGGTGTATATGAATGAAAGTAGCCTTGTAGCCTTGAGCAATGACGGGATCAGTGGGTGCATTCAGCAGATTCGTCGGTTGTGTAACGGTTGAGTGAAAAATGCGTGTTCCAACTGAGCTTTCGCAGCATGTTGACTGAGCGGACTACATTTTTAGAAAAAGAGGAGCCCCTTACTTAGGTACCTACCTAATGATTAAGGATGAAAAACCAATATTTTTTTTTTTTTTTGGTTTATTATTAATAACTTATAATCTCAATACGGATTTAATAGGCTGGGAATCAGTTAGTGTGGTGTAAATAATCTTGGGGCTTACTGAAGGGAATGAACTAGGTTATTAATCCTTTGAATGTCATCTATACTTGCGAATGCTTCTTTTTATGGAAATGGCAAGGAAAACTTTTTATTTGGACTGCGTGGATATTAAGACGATACGAGGAAACAGTGGCGATTCTTCGATATCACAAAAGTTTAAATTAGCCGTATCAAAAAGTCGCATTGAACTTATCGTTAGATCCTCCTTTAATATATATTTCTTTTATTATAAATACATACTCATCAATGTCCAAGCAAAGTATCCTTCGAATCCTTGCAGTAATTGTCACATTTTTATCGAAATGAAGAATTTTCCAACACAAAAATTTTATAATTATTTTCGCCTTCAAGAACCGTTGCCACGTTTCTACGTCCTTCAAATGTTCTTCTATCCAATTTGATACAGGAACGGGAAACATTTTATATTTTTAACATGATAACGTCTATTAAATCGCTGATAGGACACTCAAATAGCGAGAATCTGTCGTCGGCGAATTCAATGTGCGTTCAACATGTTCATCGTTCATTTTACGCGACAACAAAATTGGTTTGTTGGAGAGGGACGCACGGGGAAGATAAAAAAACTGTCCCATACCACATCCCCGAATATCCGTCACCAACAAACCACTCAACTACACAAAAGTACAGACCGGTTTAGAGCACAGAGTTCGCTCTCATGAGAAAGCAAATCGTCTCAATCGTCTCTTCACAAGCAGACAAGGCGAAAATATGCAAAATGTACACAACGTCCAAATACAAATTTACGTATGGCTTTGGGCGCACACACAAATTCACACATGTCACGCAATCGACAGACAAGCGCGGGACTGCCGAAAAAAAAATCAGAATGAAAAACACTTCTCAATAGAGCTGGAGAAATATCGGTAGCTGGGACCATCGATAGTCTCGATAGTCAATAGTATTTTGGTGATTCTTTTCCCTTGGATATTGAAAAATTCCCTTTATTTCTGTTTTCTTTAGGAAAGTGATCAGTAAAAATCCCTTGTTAACATTTAAAGTGATTTTTGGTTAAAGGTAAAATCGAAAAATTCCATCAAAACGCAAAAAAACCCCTCGTTCTGGCATCAGTGCATAGAAAAAAAGTTAGCACGATACCTACAATTCTCATTTGGTTTGTAAAATGGGACACTTAAGACTCCCAGAATTTCTGAAGATTTTTCGAGACGTGATGAAGCAAGAGGCAGATAGAAAAAGCACTGATTAATTTTGAAAACGCGCTAAAAAGCACCGGAAAACAATGATTCCCAATTTCTGATTTCAAAAAGCGCTAAATCAACCAAAAGAAAGCGTTTTTGGAAGGGAACGTTTTGTTCTAAAAAGATCATTGTATATTTTGATGTTATTTTTTTCTTTGAATATTGATTATAAAACAAATGATTAAATATGCTTCTTACAAGTCTGCGTTAAGATTAGAAACGATGCGACTAAGGCACCGAACAACCATCTCTTTCTTTCCCATATGCCATTCTATATCACAAAATAGTCACGCACAATGTTTCTCTAGTCTAAACGCAATCACAAAATTAAAGCTGTCAGATTCATCATTGGTTCATCTTACAGCTTTTGTGTAAGGAAGCAATACTTGGCTTACGTTATTACAATATTGAAAATTGAAGGAAAAACTTCTTTGAAAATTTTAATGAACGCAACGAAAAAGCGTTAGATTTCGCGCGAAAATAGCTTGGTACTAAACAGAAGTTTTCGCGCCGCGGGCCTTCCAAAAGCGCCAGATCTAGCGCGCAAAAGCGCTAAGTTGGCATCACTGCTTAGATCTATGGCTCGTTAAGTCCGAGGGCTGATTTAAAACAAGCCATGGTGGGGTTCGTGAGGACATGGAAACGCACCTAAACGCACCGACGCAGAAAACTATTTCGGAAGAGGTTTAAGGCATAACAAAACTATCCACCGAGATCATTTCCTCAATCCCCTTTGTAATTCCGCGCATTTCGAGGGGGGCTTGAACCCCCAAAATCCCCTCCGAATACGCTCATAGTTCCCTTTGATGGTATTCGTCCTGAAATCAAATTTCAAATCATTATATTCCCTCCAAATGCAAAACTACCCCGAGAAATGGTACTTTTTTCAAAAAATTCCTACAATTCTCACTGAATTCATGATTTCGGAAACGTATATAAAGCAATGAATCGAAGAAATTCTCAGTCATCTCACTAGAGCTGGAGAACTGTCCGAAGGTATATTTTCAATTTTGAAGACCATCACCATCATCACCATCATCATCACCATCAACACTATCAACACCATAATCTCCATCATCACCATCAACACCATCGTCTCCATCATCTTCACTAACCTCACCATCATCACCATCAACTTCATTAACCTTACCATCATCACCAACCTCAACATCATCAACACCATCATTATCACCATAAGCCATCATCACCATCATCATCACCAACCTCACCGTCACCATGATAATCATCATCATCACCATCAACTACATAAACACCAACACCATACTCATCACCAACCTCACCCTCATCATCACCATCATCGTCATCACCATCATCATTACCATTATCACCATCAACACCAACACCATAACCACCATCAACAACATAAACACCAACACCATACTCATCACCAACCTTATCATCATCATGACCAACCTCACCATCATCATCATCATCACCATCATCACCAACCTCACCATCAACGCCATCATCATCACCATCATCACCATCAACACCTCATCACCATCATCACCATCATCACCATCATCACCATCATCACCATCATCACCATCAACACTATCATCACCATCATCACACCATCATCATCACCATCGTCATTATCATCACCATCATCAACACCATAATCATCGCCATCATCATGACTAACCTCACCATGATCATCACTATCATCATCACAATTATCATCATCATTACCATCACCATCATCATTACTCCATCATTATGAACCTCACCATCATCATCACCTCATAATCATCATCACCTCATAATCATCATCACCATCATAATGACCATTATCATCACCAACATCATCACCATCATGATAGCGTACGTGATACTTGAGTGATAAGGAGTGTTTTCTTATGACGTTATCACGTAAAATTATCGTTCGTAAATTGACTTTACAGACTCCAATTTTTTGGTTTTTAATTAATTGAATAGAATTTATCATTTTGACATTTGAACTGACACTTAATCCAATCGTTCGGGTGTTAGCTTCCTCCTCAACCCTCAAAGAAGCTTGCATTTTTCGTTTAAAAATTCATCGAAGTCCTTCAACTGTAACTTTGGACACAAAGAAAAGAAAGAAAGAAATTCCTTTGAGTCAATTTACTTTTCTCCTTCGCTTCAGTGAAATGTCCAAGAAAGTTTTTCTTTCAAATTGATTAAAATAAATCCACTCAACATGCAATGCAGATAAATCCACTCATCCCCTGACCCGATTTTCCCTGGCAGCGCGCTGACGTTTCCAATCGGAATTAAAAATAATTTTCCGAGTCCCAGGGGGAAGGGCAGAGTCTCAGCGAGTCGCGAAGATGTTTCGGGAAATCTAAAAATATATTTCGACTCTTGATTTCGTGCATTGACGGAAAAATGTTCCATGACCTCTGATCTTCTTTGTTCGTTTTCCTTCGTTCCTTTATTTCCATTTTCTTGTTCTCCAAATTTTCTTTATGTCGCTTTTGTGTTGACAGTTTATTACTACTTTTTTTTTTTTTGCAGAGGAGAATGCGTTTTGCATGTCCATTTTTGAGTGTGTGTATGTGTGAGGGGGAGCGAACGAGAGACAGGGTAAGAGCGAGCGTATGTCAAAACGTCAAAGTTCTCTTGTTATTGCGTCGTTTAGTGACACACGTGGGACTGAGTACGTGGGTTAATCGAAATGTGGGATCTCTTTCAATCGCAAATTTGGTTTGCAGGTCAATCAGAGTTTGTGTTAAATATCTTTGGATATATTTAGTTTTTCTGTTACGTCGCATGAAATCTGATAAACTTTTTAAGCGCTTTTTGGAGGGAATCATAAACCAATTCATAAGCCAGAGAAAATTGAAGAAGCAAAGCGATCAAAATTTTTTACTTTCGCTTATACTGAGTTGGCAGGTACAGTGTACCTACTTTCTATTTTCTCGTGGACACACGGGACCGAAAAATATGTCCTCTTATCAGAGGTGACCGTTTAAGAGGAAACTATTTGAGAAGCAGGAATAATAGAGCATTCTCTGAAAGTGTCCGTTTAAAAGGGGAGTCCGCTTTAGAGGAGTGTCCGCATGAGGATAGTTCACTGTAATCAAAGAGTGTTAAGAAGCCATGTGAACCTGGCATCTAAGCTGAAGAAAAAATTTTTTTTTTACTTGCAATCGATTGTACCAGCTTAGTACACGATTGTACCATGTTTATTTTCGTTAGTGCCAAGAATTTTGCGAACATCCGCATCCGCAAATACGGAACTTCCAAAAAAGTGTTTTTTTCTGCAATCGATTGTACCGTGTTTCGTTTCGTTAGTACACAGAATGTTTCGAATATTCGCATCCACTTCCGCAATTGCGGAACTTCCACTATTGTATCCGCATCCGCATACATTTCCGAATATTCATATGCATATGCAAGCATTTATCGCCGCATATCTAAGTATAGGTCATATCCTAGAAACTTTTAGAGTCAATGCAATTCAGCAACCAAACCCATTAAAAAAAGCAAAAATTTCAAAACTTCATAAAATTCTATAAACATTTCGATCGTCCCTCGCATTAGGCATTGAGTATTTATGCACATGACTAAAGTCGCGGCGCACTCGTCACATGTCGAGCTTTTTTCCTCCCCCAAACGACAATGCTTCTACGCTGTGCATTTTCTTTCGCGGTGCTTCAATGAAAACTTTATTTTGCGCAACTTGAAACAAAGGAAAATTTTGTTCCAAGCAAAACTGCGGACAAAGCAAAAACAAATAATAAAAAAAAAAAAAAAAAAAAAAATGAAAATAAATTAATGAAACAACAGCGCGACAAGAAAAGCTGCTTAAAAGTTTTTAAGCCTTCGAATTTTTAATAAGAAAAAATACCTTTCAAATGAAATGTACACATATGAAAATGGCATGAGGAATCTTCGCTCCTGCCTACGAATTTCCAATTTAAATGAATTTCTTCTTTTCGACTCGAAGTTAAAATGGATTCCTAAAAAATCATCGACGGCATTAATTAGCGACGCAAAAAGGAAATACAAATAATAATAATAATAATAATAAATTTAAAAAAAAAGGAGAAACAAAATTCCATTTGAAGACGAGGTCAGGCGGCGCGGCGCGCCCAAGCGAAGAGTCAAAAAGTCTCTCTCAAAGTTCAATAATCTTTTCAAGTGACCAGACCGGCCGGCAGTAGCACAAAAGATGGCATAATATTTGTACAGTCAAAAAGCAATAAAAAAAAAAAAACACAAATACAAAGGCAAAAAGCAGCCAGCGCTCGTCCACTGGGCTATGCATACACATCCAAACATACATATACACGACTTTTGGCCTAAATTGATGGCAGCTCACTCAAACGAGCGCACACGCACGCAGAGACAAGCAGCAGCGTCTGTGTCCACTCGACTGTATTGCCGAAAAAATATTCTCAAATTATCCGGAAATATAGCAGAGTTCTAGGCGTTAATTTCGATTTTATAATTCTTTTTTGTTTACTATATATACCTACATTGTACTCTCGCTCTTAAGCGGACACCTACGGGACCGAACAAAATATCTCCGCTTAAGAGGAGACTATTCGAGAAGCAGGAATACCTACTAGAACGTTACCAAACAGCGTCCTTTTAAGAGAGTTTTCCGCTGGAGAGGAGTGTCCGCTTGGAGATATTACACTTTTTTTTTTTTTACCTATTTTTTACTTAATTCAATTTAATTTTTTACTCATGCACGACATTTTAAACGTAAAACTCTTAATCGCAATACAGGAGATACCCCGTCACACCCTCAAAAGGTTGTAAAGGTTCCCTTTGGCGATGGTCGCGTTGTCGTTACCATCATCGTCAGTGTTCTTTTAAAAATATTATCCTTTTAAATCATGCTAAATCCCCTTTGTTGATAAGTTGCTTACATTTATTTTTCTTGAAGTGTTAAAGCGACGGTTTCCCTTGCGTTGATTTAGCTTTTTATCAAAATTTTGCAGATTTTTTCGACTATCCAAAACAAAAGTGCGACTTTTAATAATTTTAGGTATCTTGGAATTCGTTGAACATTGTTGAAATGTAAATTTAGTCAAATGAATCATTTGATGATTTTAAGAAAATCGCTTTGATTCATGCGCATTTCGGGGAAATTGAGGGAAGACCCAATGGATTGTGTGCACCTTCACCTCGTTGGCTTTATGACGCATGGGGAAAAAAAGGTGACGAGTTTTTGTGTCTGCCTTCGCAGTCAGGCATCATCCATCGGTGCGCTTTCTTTCTTCATCGAAATCGAATGAAGAATCTAAAGATGCATATACCTACATAGCATTCTCAAGTACAAATATAGGCTCTATTTCTACTGAATAAATTTCTTACAGGGACCAGGTCCAGAATTGTTTGGAAAATATTAATATTTCGACATTTAGTCAAAAGGGAGATCTATTTGAAAATGATAAAGTATCAGAAAACCAAGTTTTTGGGCGTGATCGATAGAAGTAAAGTCAGCATATATGTAAGTTACTCTCAGGCCACCTTTTTCCCGGCAACTCGTAGTTTATGAGTGAGAAACATAAGAACGGTAGTGGCGACAGAATTCCGTCTCGGTTAGCCGTACGTTACCACGAAGAAAATTTCATAATCGAAGTATGGACATGTTTGCAGATCGGAGGAGGAAGAAGAAACGGTGAGTCACCTCATGTGCCACTGCCCGGGCTTGGCCAGGAGAAGATCCAGGCTGCTCGGTTCTTTCTTCTTCTCCTCTCTCACTGAGCTGTCATCTGTTCAAATAAAAGACATAGCTCGCTTCATTAATGAGTCCAAGTGGCTTCACCAAATGGGTAATTAGGGAGGCATGTCTTCCCATGTGGTACCACAACGGGCCCATATGCGGTCAAAGTGTGTCCCCTTAAAGGGGGCAGCCACTCTAACCTAACCTAACCTATGGACATGTTGTCTTAGAGAGTCCCAGAGAGCTGAAGAGTTTATTTAGAAGCATACTCGGTAGGACGCTTAACGAAAAAGTTCTCCTAAACCAGTTAAAAGTACAGTGGAGCGGTACTCCGTTAGAAAGTTTTACAGAGGAGTGTCAAATAATCGGATTTATCGGAGTAATGTCTAAGATCCTCTAGAGTCCAGGGGCCCTACTCTGTATTGCGATGCGATACGCAAATCGATGCGATAGCTTATTTCAAGTCGCAATTGGAATGGTTGTTTGCACTTATTTCCTTTTTCAGTTTAATTGGTGTGTTGGAAATGCATTTCCGAACCTTTCAGTTCATTTTTACGAATCAAAAACTATAAGAAACCATTCCAATTGCGACTCGAAATAAGCTATCGCATCGATTTGCGTATCGCATCGCAATACAGGGGCCCTACTTGTTATGTTCTGAAGCACAAATTTCGCCCTTTTTTAATATCGAGTCGATTTCTATGGCACCTACTGAATAATAGTTATGTGGGATAAAAGGTGGGGCTGGGTAAGTAAGGGTCCGAATTACGGGGTGTCCACGGTGTAGTAAGAACTTCAAAATTATGAAAAGGGGAAATAATAAAGGATAACAGGGGAATACACAAAGAATAATGAAGGAAATAAAGTGCAGAAGATAAATATGAGCACGATCATTTTGTAGAAAAAAGCAAAGGAAAAATCGCTCGATATAAGCGCCCCGGATGCTTACACCAGTTTAGAGCTGTAGTCGATGGCTTCAAAGAAAAACCGTATTGAAAAATCGTTCTGATCTAGAAGCCGATTAAATTTTGAAGCCTGAACAAAAACCACAGATTCTCCTCTATATATATTTTATATTCCTATTTGTACATATATATTAATAAATATGTTGCTCTCATATATGTAACATATAACAGGTTGGCTGATAAGTCCCCGGTCTGACACATAGATGACGTCGCTAGTATTAAATGCATATTATTTTTATATAGTGCCAACCTTCAAATGATTCGTGTAAAAATTTGACGTCTGTAAGTCAATTAGTTTGTGAGATAGAGCGTCTTTTGTGAAGCAACTTTTGTTATTGTGAAAAAAATGGAAAAAAAGGAATTTCGTGTTTTGATAAAATACTGTTTTCTGAAGGGAAAAAATACAGTGGAAGCAAAAACTTGGCTTGATAATGAGTTTCCGGACTCTGCCCCAGGAAAATCAACAATAATTGACTGGTATGCAAAATTCAAGCGTGGTGAAATGAGCACGGAGGACGGTGAACGCAGTGGACGCCCGAAAGAGGTGGTTACCGACGAAAACATCAAAAAAATTCACAAAATGATTTTGAATGACCGTAAAATGAAGTTGATCGAGATAGCAGAGGCCTTAAAGATATCAAAGGAACGAGTTGGTCATATCATTCATCAATATTTGGATATGAAAAAGCTCTGTGCAAAATGGGTGCCGCGCGAGCTCACATTTGACCAAAAACAACAACGTGTTGATGATTCTGAGCGGTGTTTGCAGCTGTTAACTCGCAATACACCCGAGTTTTTGCGTCGATATGTGACAATGGATGAAACATGGCTCTATCACTACACTCCTGAGTCCAATCCACAGTCGGCTGAGTGGACAGCGATCGGTGAACCGTCTCCGAAGCGTGGAAAGACTCAAAAGTTCGCTCGCAAAGTAATGGCCTCTGTTTTTTGGGATGGGCATGGAATAATTTTTATCGATTATCTTGAGAAGGGAAAAACCATCAACAGTGACTATTATATGTCGTTATTGGAGCGTTTGAAGGTCGAAATCTCGGCAAAACGGCCCCATATGAAGAAGAAAAAAGGGTTGTTCCACCAAGACAACGCACCGTGCCACAAGTCATTGAGAACGATGGCAAAAATTCATGAATTAGGCTTCGAATCGCTTCCCCACCCACCGTATTCTCCAGATCTGGCCCCCAGCGACTTTTTCTTGTTCTCAGACCTCAAAAAGATGCTCGCAGGGAAAAAATTTGGCTGAAATGAAGAGGTGATCGCCGAAACTGAGGCCTATTTTGAGGCAAAACCGAAGGAGTACTACCAAAATGGTATCAAAAAATTGGAAGGTCGTTATAATCGTTGTATCGCTCTTGAAGGGAACTATGTTGAATAATAAAAACGAATTTTGACAAAAAAATTTGTTTTTCTTTGTTAGACCGGAGACTTATCGGCCAACCTGTTATGTGCTTAAATCGGAATAAAATACGAAAATTTTCCCGACGATATGAACTCCAAGGTTATGCTGCTAAAACCTTCACTTTAATGTTCGAGCAATGATTTTATTAAATATTTTTCTAAATAATTTATTGAATCGGTTTAATGTCTATGAATTCCAAATGGCAACACCTTAAAGCTTCCTCTGACGATTCGACAATTCAACAATATCGAGGAGGAATTAATTGCTTTTTTAAGGCGAAAAATTTAATAATCTCCGAGTTACGAAAGAAATCGTCGTCCCACATAACGTAACGCACCTTTAGATTTCTGATGTCTCACAAATTATTTAAAATCTTCCGTGTTTCAGCGTTGCCCATTTGCTTTGCCGCATTGCACCGCACTACGTCGCGCCTGAGTTATGATGTGTTGCGAAAATATCATGAGAAGATTTGTTTCTTCTTCTTTTAATTTTAATTAAAAAATTTTTTTTTTCAAATTCTTCTTCGGATTTTGTCCAAATTGCAAAAGATTCTATGACGTTATGTTGCATTAGTTTGGCCACGACTAAATTTTTAATTTATATTTTGCTTGAAACTTTTTTAAGAGCCCAAAATTCCACAACAAATGGTGCCATGCGAGCACACTCGGGAGTTTATTTTCGTTTCAGTTTCGATTCAGCACAAACTCTCGCGTACGATTCTGTTGCTATTTTGCTTCGAAAAATAAGTAAAAATAAACAAACAAAAAAAAAGAAGGCGAAAAATCGCATTTAAATAAAAATAATTAAGGGTGTTATTTTGGTTAAGCCCGAAGAAATTCGTTACCCGGCATCGCCTACCAGTTCAAGGAGAAGTTAACGAGGCAAGATTGTAACAGTGAAGTTTTATAATTACATAAGTATAGAGGAAAATTTCGACTATTAGTAGAGAAAAGGCTTGTCTTTTTTCACCAATCCCACCTTTCCACTCGTTAAAAAATTTGTGGAGAAAAATCTGTAACAAACTAGCAATATCGGTCATTTTACGACAGTGAAAAGTTTCTATAAAAGCAAGGAGACATGAGACGGAGACGGAGGAATAGATGAGCCGACAAGGCGAAGAAGAGGATGAGATAAAGAAGGGATTGCAATGAAGAGAAGTCTGAGGGCGTGAATGATGAGGATGAGGACGTGGAGGATGAGGACGTGAGGATGAGGGCTTGGAGGATGAGGATGACGACGCGACGTGTAGGATGAGGATGAGGTGGACGGGGATGGGGATGGTGAGGACGGAAATGAGAATGATGAGGATGGGGAGGATGAGGATGGGAGGATGAGGATGAGGATGGAGGATGAGGATGGGGAGGATGAGGATGGGGAGGATGAGGATGGGGAGGATGAGGATGAAGATGGGTAGGATGAGGATGAGGATGGGAAAGATGAGGATGGGGAGGATGAGGATGGGGAGGATGAGGATGGAGTGGATGAGGATGGGGTGGACGAGGACGTGGACGTGGAGGATATGGACGCAAAGGATAAGGATGCAGAGGATGAGAACGCTTAGGATGAGGACGCGGAGAATGTGGACGCGAGAGGAGCTGTTCCTAGAGAAGTTGGTGATGGATGATGACGAGCATGATGAGGCGAAGCATGAAGACGGAGATGTGTTGATGTTGGGGAAGTGCGAGGTGGAGGAGCAGGTGAGGTTGCTGTTTGAAGAAGAAGCGGTAGTAAAAAGGCTTAAAGCAAAGGTGTTGGAGGTGGTGGAGGTTGCGGAGGAAAGATAGAAGTGAAGAGGAGAGGGAATATAATAAAACAGGCGTTAAGAAGGAAGCCAAAATTTCTTCATCCATTCACGGACTTGTTACAATGATCTGAGAATGATAAAAAACCTAGGGATGTCTTCAACTTTTTGCAAAGAAAAAACACAGTGCCCATTTTTTCGTGTCCAGAATTCCGTTTTTGAAACGGGCGTTTATACAAGGACGCGACACTTATGTGAGTAATTTGAACTCCCGAATTCAGGAGCACGGTAAATAGTTCTTTTGGTTCTAAATACCAAAGCCAAGGAAATGCCCATATGAGCATCAAACTTATACTAAAACCCAAGGCGTGTGTCAAAAAAAAAGGGGTTTTCTTACATTGTTGGAATAACGTTCCTATTGAAGTTGCTGGATTGTACGCCAAATAAAATTGATATACAAGCGAAGAAACTCCTCATATGGTCCCTTTCAAATGAAATCAGATGAACAAACGCCATTAAATGTCTGCACTCAATTCGTTGGGTATAATTAATGAGATAGAAAACGCAATTTATTTTTACGAAAAGATCTTCTCGGAAATGCCAACAGAAAACTGCAGTCGTTGTTCGAAATTTGCGCACTGTGGTAGTATGAAAAGTGGTCGTGGTCGTGCAATTTCAATTTCGTATCTAATTTGATACCACTCAAAAGGAAAATATTCTTTTAAAAGAACAAAATATTATTAATTTAAAGGAATTACTTAAATCAAAAGATTGAAATGGTGCCCAAAAGCTTTATAGAAAAATAAATTACAAAATGAGAAAAATAGAGAGAACGAACGGGGTGGTTTGATGATGGTTGAGTGAAAAAATCAATGAAAATGAAAAATTGTTTAATTAATTATTAAATTTATTATAAAATTCTAAATCAGTGGTTGCACGAAAAAAAATCGTCAAGAGTCAAGTGATTTATAGACTCGGGAGATCGCAGATGCGTTAAATAAGCCTAAAAAAAAATATCATTAAAAGAAAAAGAAGTCAAAACTATGAACAAAAAAATTAGGAAAAACATTTTCTATTTTTCATTTTTTATTTTTGTAGTTTCTTCCCCATAAAGACGGGTGGTGTTAAAAAATTGTTCAAACGAATTTTCACGGTCGCAGCAAAAAAGCATGTCAGTCATTACTGATTGCTCTTATTATAACCTTTCGTTTAAATACGTGATTTTTTCGACGCTTAGTCCTTGAAAGTAACCGAAATAAATTAAAAAACCGACATAAAATAAAATAAAAATTTAAATAGAAAATTCAAATAATCGAATAAGCGCTTTCGAGCAACACAAAATGTCTGCGGCTGCTCTGTGCTATTGGCAATCGTTTGACCCTACCAATAATAACGCCAACAATATCATCATCACAAATAATGTCAGCTATGACAGCAAAAAGAACAATAACAACAAGCACTGCGAGAGCAACAATAATAACCGTTATAACCATAATACTGTCAGAAATTACAACAACCCAAATTACAACAATATCAAGTGTAATGAAGAAAATTTTGATTGGGATATGAATGGTTGCAGTTATGGTTATGTTGGTGATTCGGTTGATGGCAAAGCCATAAGGAATGATGCAGTGGTTGACCAACGAAAGCATCAAATGTCAACAGTTCAACAATTTTATGCACCGAACGGGCAGTGTAGGTGTCTGTGTGTGCTTCTGTGTGGATGTTGCAATGCTTAAAGCTTTCGTGATTTTCTTTTGGGGAGAGGTTGCGGCTATTTCTTTTCTGAATTTTAAAGTTCTTTGAGCATTTTCAAACCACAAGAAGTTGATTTAATCAATAGTGATAATGCTTGAATGATTATTGATTAACTGTTGTGGTGCTTCGAGAAAGTGAACTAGACAAATTATTATTTTCTCTTCGGCACGACTTTAAAACGAGGACGAGGACTTTAGGAACTGATTGACGTCTTGAAAATATTTGGTGAAAATTCCATTCTCCAAGATTGTCGAGCAGTGATAAAAAGAATTTCAAAAAAGATTCAAAATAAAAATCACGCATTTGTATTAATTTTTCTTGGCCACAGAGTGTTTTTTCAATATTAAATCCTTCTGTATCAACTTCCCAGCATTGTCTCCTACTTCGTCTGAGATTTTACAATAAATCTTTCATTTTGCGTCCTTTCCACCAACACGTTCAAGCTCTAGCTTATTTTATTATTTAAAAGCTTTAGTTTGACTCTTTCTTCTCGCCTTATCCGAAATTTATCTACCCAGCGAACATATATTTCCGATTTCCGAATAGAAATCTAACAGGTTGTCTGAAAAAATGCCGATTCTGATGGCGAAGTCAGTCAGAAAACGAACCGAAAGTTGTATGTGCGGTTGACAAGAAATCGGAACGTTTTGTCCCATAAATTTCGGATTTGTTTTCAGACATTTCGTACAGAGTTCACTTAGACTTCGAATTGAAATACCTCGGAAATCCTATCTAAAAAAGGATACGATTTTGCTTAGAATGTGAGGATAAAAAGTGAATAGAATTTCAGACTCATTCAAGACATTTCTTTTAAAATACATCAACATAAAAATGAGAGAAAATTAAGACAATTCGGAAAATATTCCGAAAGAATGTTAGAATTTATTCTGACTCTCAGACATGTCGGATATAAATGTTCGCTGGGTAGCTTTAATCTTATACTTGTTCGCTTATAGTATACAATTTAGATTTTGATGCATCAAAGACACTGTTTTTTCTATTTCAAATGTCATTTGTGGTTTATCTTCCTTTTCTTTGATAGGTATTTCTGCTCCTTTCTTATCCAATGAAGCTTTTATTAACTTCATCAATGCTTAGAATGAGATTCATTTACAGTGTACTCTCTCCTTGCGGACACTCCTCAAAACGGACTATTTTTGGGAATACTCTTGCATTCCTGGTTCTCAAATAGTTTCCTCTTGATCGAACACCTCTGTTAAGCACAAATATTTTTCGGTCCTGTAGGTGTCCGCTTAAGAGAGAGTACACTGTAAATGAATCTCATTCTAAGCATTGATGAAGTTACATTTTGAATAATCTTCAAGCAAATAAAATTGGCTAATGATTAGACACCTCCTTATAGTGAACAACAATGGAGGAATATAATCTGCTTGAATGTTCCTTTAAAAAATTTTTAGCTATTTTTGCTGGACTGTGGGAGGATTCACTGTTAAAGTCTCATCAAATGACCGGTTTTATAAAGCTTTTCCCAATTTGGTTTTTTCGAAGATTTCCTTTCCCAACTCTTTTATCCTTTGAGAGTCTCTCTTTATACCCATAAATGTTTATATTATTTTCTAAATTATTTTGCTTTTTCAATTGCCATTGATTCTCTTCAAAGAACTCAGTTATCGTTTCGAATTCTCATATAGTAATGTTCAGACTTCCAATCAATTCGAACCTTGTTCGTAAGTATTCCTTCCAAATGGTTTCCTTCGCTTACAGTAGCGTTTCCTATCTGAGTCCGTAAGGGCAACTTGCATATTCATGTGTATGAGGAGATCTGCTGCTCGCGAGCAAGCCGGATGAGGGGAAAATTTTGTGAGACGAAGGGAAAGGAATTTTTTTTTACTTCTGTGTTTGACTGCAAAGTCTTTACAGCGATATCTTTGAAAGCTCACAGAAATCTCTCTGCTCGTCTTGTGCAGTCGAGATGGAGAACGCTGGCTTACAGATACCCAAATAATCTTCCAATGTAACGTTAGCAGTCCTGCCAGCTAGCCACGAAATGAGTAGTTAAGCTTTTAGCTTTTTTCTTTCAGCTTCAAATGAGTTTTTAAATTTTCTTCGCTCGGATGGTTTTGTTAAACAGCACTGGAGTCCAATGTGAAATTCTTAAGACGCCGTAAACTTGATTTTAAAAAACCCAAAAGTGATGCAAAATGAGAGGTTTGGGTTTTTCAACAGGGCATCAAGAACACCTTGCATAATATATCTCCCTGGTTTCCACTTTTTACTTTTTTACGATAATGTCATAATGAGGGCATGGAAAAAGTGCCGTGAAAATGATGAAAATTGCGGTAAAAGTGATAAAAAAAAATTTTGGTAAAGTCTCCAAGCCCATTCCCTAGAAAAGTTTCATCAAGCTCTTTGCTTTATGATCTAAAACTGATTAAAAATATTTAATTTTGAAAGAGTTTCTTCGTATTCATTGCAATTAAAAATGTGCTTAGTAGGTATAAGAAAAAATTTAAAAAAATAAATAAAATTATTATTTGAACTGATTTTTTGGGATATAGTCGTATATCATCTTTAGGACATTTTCAGGTACAGTATTCCCCGGATATAAGCACCGTGGAAAATGTACGAAAAATAGTGCTTATAAGCGGGGAATGCTTACATCCGGGGTGCATATATCCGGGGAATACTGTACATCAATTTCGGATTTTTAACGGAATTTTTTCATCATTTTCAACGCATTTGTTGTGTCATTTTTTGTGAATTTTTACCGAGCCTCAGTCATAAAAAAAGTGAAACAAATCGAGACACCCATTTGGCTCTATTTTATAGCTTGATAAAATTGTTGACGGCTTTTGGTCTTTTCTGCAAAAAAAAAAAGAACTTCTGGCAACACTGAATGTTTTCGTAAGACTTTCTTAATTTCCTGGTGTTTAATGATTTTTCCTATTCCTGCTAATTACCGCAATTGCTTTTCAAAGAAAACCAAATTAATCAGTCAATCAATCAATCGTGTGGCCAGCGATTTCTTAATAAACACTTAATTAGTCGAATTGCGGTGATTACGATGATGATTGTGATGATGATGATGATGACGGCCGCGATGACTGCGCTAGTTGAGATTCTAACAATAAAATCCGTTGAAGTTGCCAAAATGATGGGAATTGTTGCATTGATGGGTCACATTTTTTTTTTTTTTTTTTTTTTGGTATTTCTTGATCTAAAGCAGGCTGCGCTCATTCAATGCGGCGATGATAGCATCTCTGCAGGCCGCTCGACATTTTGGCCACTTGCTGAAGTGATAAAAACAGAGAGGACAAGAGAAAAAGAAAATTCGAACGCAAGTTTTTGTGACTGTGAAATTGTGCAATAATCGCGTGAGTTAAATGATTTTAGATAAAAATGTTTAAAAATAGTTTGAAATTTTTTTTCATTTTATTTTTCTATTTTTTTATTTTTATTTTTTGTTATTATTTCTTATTTGGTTGAGAGGATATTGGCACTACACGAATCTGGGTGAAACTTCAAAATTATGCCATGTAAAAAATTTGAATTAAAAAATAATTTTAATGGCGAGGGGAATAAAAGTCTTTAGAGCATTGATCCTTTGTATTTGTCATGAGTATTCATATGATTTTAGTGCAGTATTTCCCGGATATAAGCACTGGCAAAATGCACGAAAAATAGTGCTTATAAGCAGGGAAAGCCTATAAGCGGTTCTTCTTGTATGAAACTTTAAGGTAAATGACACAAATTCGCGTGCATATAAGCGGAGAATGCTTTTATCCGGCGTGCATATATCCCGGGAATTATGTATTGTAAATATCATTAAGAATATAAGTATTTTTTGCTCTGGAATAAGCAGTTATCCCAATTTGGCGCTTATAGGCTTCAACGTTCCATGCATAGTTCGAATGAAACCAGATGTTTATACCCGACACACTCTGTGTCGAGGGTATATTGCGTTTGTGTGGTTGTGTGTAACACCCATAACCAGTCGAGATAGACCATACAAAATATATATAGAATCCGTCGTCCGTCCGTCCGTCTGCTCTAAACCGGAGTTTTTCAAGATAATGGGATTGAATTTGACATTTGAACATATCTTAGGGCAATTAATACGATTTCTAAAAATTGTAAAAGTGGGCGTGGCAGAAGGGTGTTTTATGAAAATTGTCTCCTACACCCGAAATTCAAATGGGACTTAAACGAAAGTTGGCACTTATGCTTCCTTTGTAGCGATAAACATCCTCTCCAAAAGGATTTTGATAGGTCCATTATTAAGGGTACCTCCAGTACTAGGGTCTGTCTAAAAAATCCCAAAACTGCCCCAAAATCAGACATTTTCGAAATATTTCAATTATAATTAGAATTCGAGCGTATATCTAAGCCTCCCATTAGAACTAAAAAAAAAAAATTAGAAAAGTGGGCGTGGCAAAGGGGCAGTTTTCATAAAGAAATTCAACAAAAGTCGGTATATGGGACTCCTAATGGCCTTAAACACTTCTTGATATTAAAAATTATTTGAACATATGTGCCTGTGTCGGGTATTCTATTGACTATAGCACCCTTACTTGTTTCCCATTGAATTTTGGTATGCGGTATTTTTAGTTTTTCTCTTCCAAATAAAAACAGATCCATTGAACCCTTTAGAATTTTTTAGTTGGATTGTTCTTCATGTGACGACATAAAGTGACCAGCTGTGTGTCATTTTGAATAACTTCTTCAGACACTCGCATCTAACCGTACTAAAATTCATTCTTTTTTAAGGACATTGTCTCCTTTGCGAGGCTGTTTTTAGACAATTTTTTGAAAAATGCCTGACATAAAACGAAATGAGGTTTTTCAATTTCTTTTTTTTTACAGATTAATGAAAATTAGTAAAGAAACATTTTTTTTGTGAGGAAGTTTTCAAATATTCTCTGCCGTCACAATACAGACTTAAAAAAAAAAAAAGATGAAATGCTGCCGGCCACGATTTCTCGTCTCCAAGTTGTCCAAAATGAAAAAGAAAAACGGGGTTATAATCAATATAGACGTTTTTTTCGGGTGAAGCTCGAAAAAATTTTTGCAATGTTTTTTTTAACAAAATGGCGGCCATTGAAAGATGAAAAATTGATTTTGGGTATTTTTTTTTGTAGTTCAGTGTTAAAAAAAATAGTACAAAATTTGTTAAAACTATGATTGAGGGTCCGACCATAAGGGTGAAAATGATGCGTCGAATCCACTTTGTTTCATTAAAATCGGTCCAGTTGAACTGAAGAAATCGTGGCCACCAGTTCAAAAAAGTGGTTTCGAGAAAAACGCGTTTAAAGTTTGAAGCAACGTAAAAATTACTCGTTTTAGCGCAGACCTTGCTCGACAAAGAAGGCTATATCTTCTAAACTATTTCGATATTAAAAAAAAAAATCCTTTTATCCCGATATTCTCAAATATCCATTCTATCGGAAAATCGGAATATTTTTTTTTGTCGAGCCTCGACCGTATGTATCCACTTAAAGATCTAACTGCTTCTAATTTATTGACAGCGGGTGTATTTACTGCTAGCGCTTTTGCTCGAGCATTTTGCAAGCTGTTGGTTTTCTGACTTGCCGCTCTCCCAATTTTCGCATACCTTTTGGTAATTTTGGGACGACAGGTGAATTGACACATTTTTGTTGGTGCTCCTCTTGCTGTCCGCCTGCCTGCCTGCCGGCGTGTCGGAATGACAGTTGGTCTGGTATGGCGTTCTGGCAAACATTTCTCGACAAGATTTCCGCATTCGATGCAGTGCATTACACTTTTGTTCGCCGTCTGGCTCTTCGCTTGTCTTCGCTCGTTCTTGGCTTCGATTTATGAGATAATCGACGAAATCGAGAAGAATATTTTCTGGCAACCATAAGCGATTTTTCGTGTGAATGATGCGATAAGACGTGATTAAGAAGTGTTTGAGTTATGATTGGAAAAAAGAAAAATCAGAAAGAAAAAAAATATTTTCAACAATTTTCCCTTTATTGCTTCTATTGCAGTATCTGCAGCTTACGTTTCCAGTGCGGCAGCAGCTGCCGATTCCGGACGTCAGCGTCATGCGCCACTCTATGGACGATTTGTAGTCGAAGAGGAGCTTCCCGCAACACATCGCGATGTTATGCATCACGTAAGTAGTAATATTTTTTTTTTTTTTATCAAATATTCAAAAGTTTCCCAACTCAAAATGGTTCGCTTCCATCTTCAGATTCTCAAGACATTACATTTGAAACCCCTTAAAATTTAATTTAAAAAATTCAGATAAGAAAAAAATCATGAATTATTATAAAATATATATCTTCCTCCCTCTCACTTCATTGCAATATTAACTTATTTTAAATCATCTCTCGCCTTTTCATGGATTTTCCGCACCCGCAATGGACTTTGAATCGCTTTCCTCATCGTATTACAGCGATCTAGTCCGACGTCATCGTCAGAAGTGCGCGCCATGCAAGCCCGAATTCCGCAGCACTTTCGAGATCCGGCAACAGCGCCGTTGCGTAAATTAAGCGTGGACTTAATCAAGACCTACAAACACATAAATGAGGTAAGCGCAACGGAAAATATAAAAAATTATTTTAAGAATTTATTATTATTTTGTTTTTTTTCCGCGCATCCCCTCCTCTCTTTCTCTCACTGCCTAGTTCAAATTAATAAATGTCTCACTTCCAATACCTTTTTACAAGCGTATTGGCATTTTCTTCTTTCTTTCATGCTTTCTTTCCACCTTTCTTTTTTGAACAGTAATTTTTGATTACCATTAAAAGTGGGTCACCAGGGTGCTGACTTAAAATTTTGGGTTTTATTTTTTATTGAACCTAAATAAATATTCGTTTATTTGGCATTTATTTTGCCTTAATGAGGTCGGTTCGCGGTGCTCCAGATGCGAATATTGCACGATTTTTTTTCGTATAAACCATTTTGAAGTTTCATAGTGGTAAGGAACACCACCTTCTCAAATATTGAATTGAACAAAGTGTAGGAAGGTTTGGTTTGGACAAATGGTGAGGTATACATAAGTATAGAAATAAATAAACAAATAGAGAAGGAGGTAGAGGGATAATTTAAGAGAGAGCAATGGGTGATAGATGTAGAGAATCAATAAAGGATTAAAATAAATGAGATAGAAATAGAAATACAAAAAGAAATAGAAATAGAAATAGAGATAAAGAGATGAGACAGTGAGAGATAGAGGAAATTAGAGATAGAGAATGAGATGATAGAGAAAGAGATGGACATAAGATAGAGAGACATAGAGATAGAGAAAGAGATAGAAAGAGAGAGAGAGAGATAAGAGAAAGATAGAGATAAAGAGAGAGAGAGGATAGAGAAGAGAAAGGATAAGAGAGATAAGAGAGAGAGAGCGATAGAGAGAGAGCGATAGAGAGAGAAGAAAGCGATAGAGAGAAAAAGCGATAGAGAGAAAAAGCGATAGAGAGAAAAAGCGATAGAGAGAAAAAGCGATAGAGATAGAGAGAAGCGATAGAGAGAAGCGATAGAGAGAGAGCGATAGAGAGAGAGCGATAGAGAGAGAGCGATAGAGAGAGAGGAGGAGAGAGAGAGCGATAGAGAGAGAGAGAGAGAGAGGAAGAGAGAGAGCGATAGAGAGAGAGAGCGATAGAGAGAGGATAGAGAGAGAGCGATAGAGAGAGAGAGCGATAGAGAGAGAGAGCGATAGAGAGAGAGCGATAGAGAGAGAGAGCGATAGAGAGAGAACGAAGAGAGAGAGAGAGAGAAGAGAGAGAGAAGAGAGAGAGAGAGAGAGAGAGAAGAGAAAGGAGAGATAGAAAGAGAAATTAGAGATAGAAAGAGAAACGGGAAAGAGCGGGGAAGAGAGATATATAGAGAGATATGGAAATAGATAGATGAAGAGAGAAGCAAATATATGCATTAAAGGAAAGAATAATATATAAGAACAGGGATTTCTTGCACGAACAATACGAAACAATGCATAAAGAGACAGATTTAATACACAGATAACAAGAACGAGAATTTTAGATACAGAATCATAGGAAGAGAGAGAAGAGGAAAGAGAGATGATAGAGACAGAACGGCACTTACAAAAAAAGAGATATAAAAAGAAGCAGAATAATATATGGAAAGAGATATCAAGAGATGATAGATTGAGAAGGGGGCAAGAACAATACCGATATAGAAAGAGGAGATATGCGTTTAGGGATCAAATATACATATGTTCAAGATACTTAGTTTGACTAAAAAGCAAACAAAAAATTGTCAAATTGTACACTGGAGAAAATAAAGAAATTATTAAAATTTCCACAAATCGTTTTCAAATGTATTCAAAACAAGGACAGCTTAAATCCACTTTCGCAAATGCATATTGTTTCATACATGTAGGTCTGTTGGCATGTGAACAAATCATCTTTCGAATTCTGGGGGCGCTCTTTCAATTTTCAGAAACCCAAACGATCGAGAGAGTGACCAAAGCAGCCACTCAATCTTTGAGTCACTCAACTTCGCGGCCTGTGACTACCTACGACGATATTCAATTATTCGATTGAAAAAAAAAAAAAATTACTTCTCCATCTTATCATCTGCCGTAGCCGCCGCAGACGCCGAATCGCTTCAAACGCAGAAAGCAAATTGAATTCGAGCGAAATCCCGACCCCGAACCTCGAGTCTCAAACCCCCAGCCAAGCCAAGCCAAGTCAAGTCAATTCAACTGTCTTTGTACGCCCTTGACCTGTAACACAAGCAACAAAAAAAAAAAAAACTTTAAAAAAAATTAACGCTCGACGCAACAAACACAGGCACCAACGGCAACACAGCGACTCAAAAGCTTTAAGGTTGATTCTTTGGTAATTGTTTTTCGGCTCCTTGTTGTTGTTCTCGAGTGTTTACTTTTGCTGTTGCTACTGTTGTTGTTGTTTGTTGTTGTGTTGTTCCCATTGTTTTGGGTGCTATTATTGTTGTTGTTGTTGCGTCTGGTCTTTATTTGTGTTGCCACCTGCGTCATACGCGATTTACGATGCCGTCTGTCCGTCTGTCTTCGCCTGAGAAACAAGAAAATACAAGAAGAAAAACATAACATATTTATTTCGAAGCAAATTTATTTTGAGAACAGTAACGCTAGAACAGATTATTTATTTTGAAAAGATTTTTATTCACCAACCGAAAATCATTTAAAAAATACGAAAAATAATCAATGAACTCTATGATATCTATCTTTGAATATAAAGGCCTTCAAATTTTGACCTAGAAATCCAAGGTTTTGTTACTAACTAAAAAAAAAAAAAAAAAAAGAAACTCGGGGGAATAATCGGAAATGTATCTATGTTGACCTCAAAAAAAGGAACGTAAAACAATCTTTTCGATTTCTTCAGTTTAACCTTTAGATACCCATTGACAGTCACTATACCCCAACAGAACAATTAACAAAAAATACATTTAAAATTTTTTTATACATAAATTCAATGACCATTCACTTTCCTCAAAGCATCCATCTTTAACAGGCGGCGAAAACGAATAGAGTCCAGTTTTTCTGAATTTTTCAATTATTCTTACAGGCTTTGATCTTTGAAATTATCTTCTTCTTGCGTTTCAAAAGTCTCGGCCTATTCCTGGGTCCGCAAAACGCGACCAAATTCTATATTTTGTCCGATCGGTTGCATCCTCCGCGGTAAGTCCTACAGCCTCGAGGTCCCATTTTACTGTGTCCATCCAACGCTCTTTCGGACGCCCTCGTTGTCTGCAACGTCGTATTTGTAGTATGTAGCCCTGAGGTTTTCGGCTTATATCTTGCCTTTATGATGACACATTAAAGCGTTCATATTTGAAGTTGGGAAGTATATACAATGTATACTTACATAAAAAGATTCTACCAAGGCTAATCTCAAAAATCGTTTATTTAGTGTTTATAAAATCGTTCCATTACTTCCTAAAATTATTTATTGAACTAAAATACTATCTTAACTCTCTATAACGAATTTCAAGGGACCGAGGATGAATTCCTTATAGAGAGAATTTCGTTAAAAGGAGAAAGTAAAGGCACTTAAAATGTAACGAAAAACCTTTATGAGATTTGCTATAGAGAAAAATTCGTTATAGCGGAGCTCGTTATACAGTTTCGACTGTATATTCTATTAGTTTATATTTGTTAAGTGCAAATATTCGGAGTCCTAAAAGAGTCATATATGACTCCTAATTTGGAGTCGGATCCCTCATAATGAGCTCATTTACGAGTCCTAAATGAACGTGTTTCCCTTCTTGCGAAGGTCGTCCTATATGAGTCCGATTTCATGTACCGTAGGAGCTCATATTAGAGTCATATATGACTCTTTCCGCACTCATATCGGACTCTTATTTCCGCTCATATTAGAGTCATATACGAATCTTTCCGCACTCATATCGGACTCTTATTTCCACTATAAATAGTCACTTTTTTACGTAAAGAAAAAGAAATATCATCGGCTCAAAGGTTAAACCTGCTAACTAACAATTTCAAATATTAACAGGGTTAACATAAAACCTTTTTTTTTTTTGTTTTTAAGACTTAAAGCTTAGGAAGGAAACCCAAAATATGGACGGTTTATTTTCTTCCTACATGAAATCTCTTCTAAATTCGATTCTGTGCACTTTAAAAAACCTACGTTGGAGTCACTTGTTGGTGTTAGCTGTGAACTTTCACCACAGTTGGAATTATTTACTCATCAACAATTTCTCCGTATTTACAATTTGAAATTAAAAATGCTTTTTTTTTGCCTGACGATGCCGTGTGCTTTTTTTCTTTCGAATGACATCGAAAAATCAGAATGGGTTAAAATTGGACTTAGCTGGTTTACACTTTGAGCCTTTGAAATCGGTTGAGCACTTTTTTGTTCGCTTCTTGGTATATGTATAGCGGAGTTCCAACAGCCTATATCGACTAATGTTCCCCTTCTTTTTCCCTTCAATTCCTAGCAGACAATATCGCTCATATGAAAATTATACATACATGTCCTTTGGACATGTCAGCCAGCTGTCGTCGAAATTCAACTTTTGGAATGTTTCCCGCAACATTTATGAAAGGAAAACATCTCGAGACAAGAAGATTTCCAAAAAAAAGACCTCAAGGAATGTGATGGAAATAACGTAACTCTGGCAACTCTTCATCAACTATTGTACCTAGATACATACATATATAATTTCAAAGAATAAATGATTAAAAATTCAAAATTCCTGCATTTCAATATCCTCGAAATTTTTTCATACTAAGACGAATCAGACGTAGTCCTAAGAGCCCCCTCATTCAAGCTTTGAACCCTCATTGACTTAACGTCGAATACAATCCAAAATTCGTTCGGAAAATTCCCGATTTTCTATCAAAATCGGATTCCTAACGAAAATCATGCTTGCCCCTTAAATCGCATGCGATTTAAAAACGAAGTCTCCAACGCCTTAAAGAAAAAGTGAAAAGAGCTTCTTGCGCCAACGTCCGTGTCCACGCTTAGCGCACGAATCAACCGGCAGCACAGCCTTGCCATATGTGCAAAAAAAATGAGGACGCATTTTCGAACATAAATCAAATGATTTAGTGGCACGACGAGTGCGCTGAATGGAAATTTAGGCTGATTTGAATTGTTTCTGGCGCCATCGGAACGAGAACTCTCATGCACAGAGTTCACGCGGCCATTTCTACACGAGTCTATGTGCGCGTATGTGTGTGTTTGTATATACATAATTGCTTGTGTGAGTGTGTGTTTGTTTTATTGTAAATGTAAATGTGAATGCATGAAGGAGTCTTGACGCTGTTGAATGTCGTCGTTGTCATCGTTTTTCTGTTCCCATTTGATGACTCCCATGTACTTTTCTCGCCCTCGTACCTTCCGAACAAACCTCCAACTAACCTCCAACCCTCCCTCCTTGCAATCCCAGTTGATATGAGAACCTAAAGGTTTCAACTTCAACGCCGCTTCCAATCCTTCATGCGCTCCAAATCGCACGCTGTTGTTAAGAGGTCTGCTCCACATAAATAAGTATTCACTAACGCTCTCTCTTTCTCCCTTTCACGCTCTCGGGCTTAAGCTGTTTCTGTCTCACTCTCGTTAAATTACTTACTTCATTTCTTCTTTGCATTTTCTTCTTTGTCGACTCTGCTGTATTTTTTCGTTTGCGCTTTTCTCTATAAGGCTTCAATTAAAAAAAAAATAAAAAAATTTTTTTGTCCCTGATGCCGGCATTTCATTGTGCATGGAAAAGGCCATGCTTCTAACAGCTGTCGGGACTTCTACTGTCAGTCATCGGCAACATCCCTTCAACAGCGTCGAAATAACCTCGCCTCGACGGCGGCATACACCCATTTTTAAGCGTTCTTCGTGCTCCTCTTTCGATACATTTTTCTACAATACTTTGCAGACTTTTAGGTGCAAACTCAACAACAAGCAGCTCTCTCTCGCTCTCTCCCGCTCACTATTGCTCATTCGCTGTGTAACTCTCTTGCTCTCAATCGATTCGCGAAGGGTCTTCTTAGCATTGGAGTCTGTAATGGACGCCATTGTGGCCGCCAGACAGCCGTCAGCCAGCCAGTTAACCAGCCAGCCAGCCAGCCACCCAGCCATCTAGCCAGCATCCCCGTTCTTGCCGGGCCTTCAGCCCTTCACGCTCTTTTTCTTTTTCTCATTTTGCGTCCTTTCATGGGCCGCCGCCACACCACACTACACCGCAAACACCACCGCCTTCGTTTGGCTGCTTGTCGCGTTAGCAACAACTTTTCAACTTTCGCATAGCATGCTTTTGTGCGCATTCACCACATGCGCCGGTTACCAGGAGCAAAAGCGTATTTTATTAAGCAGCAGCCGCGTGTGGGCAAGCAGGCCATCGAGTCTCGAGTCTATGTTTACATTTTACTTGCAAAGTGAACGGGAATGAGCTTAGCGTCATGGTGAGAGCAAGAATATGTGCAATGGGTGTTGGGTGCTGCGCGGTGGGTGGTGTAAATGGCTCTCACATGGACTCGGCTGTAGCGCTCTTTTAATATTGTTATTGGTGCTTTTGTTGTTTTTGCTGGTTGCTGGTTTTCCTCTCCTTATTTTTTCTTCTTTTATTGCTAATCGCGGGCCTCGTGTTTGTTGTTGTTGTTGTTTTTGTTGCTGTAGAACTTGCTTTGCCTTATTTTGCAAGCACACATGCGGCATTTTTGGGTTTTCTTGAAGAATTTGCTTAGAAAAATTGGTTTGAGCTCGGCATTGTTTTAATGAGGCATTCTCAAAGTTTTTAGTTTTCCAAACAAACGAACCAAAAAAAAAAAAAAAAAAAAAAAACCTTGGGAAAACTTCTTTTCGTATGGTTGATTTTGTTGGTCTTTTCTCAAAGTTTAATTTCCCCTACCTAAAATCCCATCATTTAACAAGAAGATAAAAAAAAATAGTTATTTAAAAAAATACGGTCGAAACTCTCTATAAAGAACTCCTCTATGCCGAATTTCTCTCTCTATAGCGAGTCTTCTGAAGGCTTTTTCGCTCTATTTTCGGGGCCTTTTTTCTCCTTTTAACGCATTTTGTCTATAGCGAGATTTTTTTTCCGGTACCTTGAAATTTGCCAACCAGAGTTTCGACGGTAGGTACTTCTCTATTGGTTGGGACTTTTTCCACCTCCTTCAAGGTTTTCTCTTTTTCCTGACACACCCCGTATACATACGTATGTTGTGTATCTAAATCAAATCAATACAGTCGAAATTCTCTATAACGAGTTCCAAGGGACCGGAAAAACAAAATTCTTTACCGAAAGAATTCATTAAAAGGAGAGAAAAAAGGCACCAAAAATGGATCGAAAAGGCCTTCAAAAGATTCGCTATAAAGAGAAATTCGTTATAGAGAGTTTCGCGTGTATATGTAAGATCCTCTACTGAAATTTGAGCGTCTTGAGGTGCTTCACCACTTGGCAAGTAAGGCGCTTCCAGCAAGTATTTTGCTTTCGCTTGCCAAGCGTGGTTGATTAAAAATGCTCAAGAAGGCTTTAGATCAAGAAACCTTGCTTCTTCAGGGTATTAAAACCATGTGGGGAAGTAACTTTAAAAAAAAACTTTTCCACTTTCAACAAAATGCAACTCTCATTCAACTCTACCATGTGGAGAGTTAAAATTCCACAACTCACCACGGTACAGCTTCATAAGAAAAACCTAATAGCATATCAATCATACAATACTACAAGTGACTCTCATTTTTTTTTATTTTTGTAGTTTTGATAAGAATACATAAGAGCGAATACGACAGAGAGTAATAGTCGATATGAGTGCGACTGAAAACGACTGATAGCTGTGGGGAGTTGAAATTTGTTCTTGACTGTGCGTTAGTGATACTGGCATTGTACGTACACGCGTTTTGGTGAAAGTCTAAACTTTTTTGCGGCTGTATTGCTTTTGTTGAATGTCCAAACTGTGGTGAAATTCCATTTTCCATACAATTTTTCCACCTCCCCTCACCTCGGTGATTTTTTCCCACCAGAGCCAAGTGTCACTTATAGTATTGTACGATATCAATTTACCCGAATATTTTTTCTATTTTTATATTGGGGGGGGGAAAAAAATAAAAATAAAAAGTAGAAAAAAAATTTAGAAAAAAAATCGAAATTTGTAAATGAGTAAATTTAAACGTCCTAGAAAGTATTTCTATTCGTCTCAATTATAAACGTTGACACGTATGAGTAGTAATGGTCTCTCAGAAACGTGTTCATAAAGCTGGAAATCATTTAGATGTAAATGTCGGGAATATAAGATTTTGAAAGGCAATATTTAACATTTTTCCTCTTCTTCTTGTTCTTTCAAATATGCAGGTTTACTATGCTAAAAAGAAACGACGTGCCCAACAGACGCAAGGCGATGATGACTCGTCGAATAAAAAGGAACGGAAATTATATAACGACGGTTATGATGACGATAATCACGATTATATAATTAAGACTGGAGAGAAATTCTTGGATCGCTATGAGATTGACTCGCTGATCGGTAAATTCAAATTCAGTATTATCTTTGAAGAAGACGACTTCTTTACAATTGATTTCTTTCTCCTTCGTTCACAGGCAAAGGCAGTTTCGGTCAAGTCGTGAAGGCCTACGATCATGAGGAGCAATGTCATGTAGCGATAAAAATAATTAAGAATAAGAAACCGTTCCTATATCAAGCCGAAATCGAAGTCAGGCTATTGGAAATGATGAATCGCGCTGATGCGGATAATAAATATTATATAGGTAGGGGCTGTTTTGTTTTTTGCAACTATGGAATCATAGAACTGATTAAAGAGCGTGTTAAACCGTTGCGGTGCGTTGCCAAAGCAAAAAATCATTTTGAAAGAAGAAAAAAATCATGAAAACCTTTCTCCTCGTATCGGCTTTTATAGTCCATATGGCTATGCCTGGTTTCCAATAGCACAGGAATTAGTGGGAGACAATTGAATACCCGCAACCGTATGGAACCAATTACAATCAAAATCGCAGCGTATGGAAATTTGTTCTCTATGTTGTTCGCATGTGTTGAATATTTGCTGCGCGCGAATTCCATTGCGATATTTCAAACTAGACCTAAACATTGCATTTCAATTTTCCACTTTTCCTCTACCTAATGAATTTCTTTTTTCTTCTCTCTTACAGTTAAACTAAAACGGCATTTCATGTGGCGTAATCATTTGTGTTTAGTTTTCGAATTGCTCTCCTATAATTTATATGATCTTCTGCGGAATACTAATTTTCGCGGTGTTTCGTTAAATTTAACACGAAAATTTGCCCAACAGCTATGCACTGCGCTGCTCTTTTTGAGTACACCAGAACTGAATATAATCCACTGTGATCTTAAGCCCGAAAATATTTTACTTTGTAATCCAAAGCGATCGGCAATCAAGATTGTCGACTTTGGTAGTTCTTGTCAACTGGGACAAAGGGTAAGCGAAACGAATTTCTCTCTCACCGCATCGATAAATACTCACCAGTCTCTTTCGTTCTCTCTTCCCGTACAGATATATCAATACATACAATCGCGTTTCTATCGCTCGCCGGAGGTACTCCTCGGTATACCCTATGATCTGGCGATCGATATGTGGTCGCTTGGCTGCATTCTAGTTGAAATGCATACGGGCGAGCCGCTCTTCTCCGGTTGTAATGAAGTCGATCAAATGAATAAGATCGTCGAAGTGCTTGGCATGCCACCAAAATATCTGCTCGATCAAGCGCATAAGACGCATAAGTTCTTTGAGAAAATCGCTTCGGATGGATCGTATGTGTTGAAGAAATCACAGAATGGACGAAAATATAAACCGCCGGGCTCGAGGAAATTGCACGACATACTCGGCGTCGAAACGGGCGGTCCCGGTGGACGGCGTTTGGATGAGCCTGGTCATTCGGTTGCTGATTATTTGAAATTCAAAGATCTAATTCTGCGAATGTTGGACTTCGATCCGAAGACACGCGTTACACCCTACTATGCCTTGCAACATAATTTCTTTAAACGAACCACTGACGAGGGCACCAATACGGCGGCAGCTAGTATAGCGGCAGCAGCAGCAATCTCATCGCCTTCAATCAGCTCATCAACGTCATCATCGGCGGCCGCGGCGGCGGCTGCGGCAACAGCGGCAGCATTAGCCGCACAAAGTCAACAGCAGCAGCAACAGCAACAAATGGGAATATCAAGCGTCGGTGGTGGTGGTGGTTCGGTGCTACACGGTGAACAATCAGCTCATGGTGAGTACAATTCATGCCGAAGAAATGTTGCTAATGCATAATTGTTCGATATAAACTTATTTGTGTAGAAAAAAGGTTCCAAATAAAATCCTAAGATTAATTGAAATTAATGGATTTTGTCATACCACGATTTTTTGGTGATTCAACCAACCATCAAATTGTATGAAAAATGTTTACAAAAAGGACCACTTCTCCCTCATCTTCATTTATATTTTTGCAAAAAAAAAAAAAATAATTCTTTGAAAGCTTATTGGTTATTTTCAAATGTTTTCAAAGATTAAAAACAAACAAAAAATTCCCCAAATTGTTACCGTGAAACAATTCAATTGGAAAACAACATCTTTATTACCTAAAAGTGTGCTACGTATTTTTAAGAATTTTATTTTGCAGAGCCTTGCGTAAAAAGAAAGCTATGTGCGTTGTATTTTTGTAGTCATATAAACAATTATTTTTTCTTAGATTTGAATTTTAGTTTTATTTGTCTAAGACTTACACGGCAGCCCTTGAATCAACTTAAATCCATTTAAATATAACGCAATTTCTTCTTCTCTTTTTTGCTCCACAAACATGGATTGATTAAACAAAAAAAAAAAAAAAAAAAAAAAAAAAAAAAAACACATTTGCTTTCGAAACGCTAATACGAAAAATACTAACAAAACTTATAAAATAAAAAAAATATATAAAAATTTTTAAATCAGAAGACCGACGATGACCGGCACTCTCGCGTGAGCAGGTCAGTATAACGTCGCCTTCGTCGTCAACAGCTTCCTCAGGTTCAACTTCAGCAACAACCGCAACATCAACAACAACAACAACAACAGCAGCAGCAACAACAACAACAATAATAACAACAACAACAGCACCGGCAACAACAACGACAACGTCGGAAATAGGAACACAGCAACATTATGTCTAAATAGAAAAGTGCACGTTATGCCGTGTTCACACTTTTCGCGGCTTTGTCAAAATCCCTTTCAGAATAATCGTCAACAACAACATTAATAACAACAACAACATTAATAACAACAACAACATTAATAACAACAACAACAAAGAAAAAAGGATTTTGATGTCAAAAACTTTGATGTTTACACTTGTGGCGATTCTTTTAAAAGAGATCTTTTAACAAAATCGTCAAAAGTGTGAGCACGGCAATACACTGAGAAAAAAGCAAAGCAAAAAAAAACAAAAAAAATTAGTAAAAATGTGAACAAAACTGAACAAATAAGTACAGCCAGCTACAAAAAACTTTCGATGCAATAATGAGAATCTGAAAGTGTAAATTTATGTGTGCGTATGTATTACTACTGTGATGTATGTGTTTTTGTGTAGGTATATAAAATTGTATGTGCTTTGTTGTTGTTGTGTTAAAGTAAAATTAAATTAAATTAAATTAAATTGAAGGAAAAAACAAGTTGCTAATATAAGGAGTAATTTAAAAAAAATTGTTAAGTGTATAACAATACGCTAACGAGAACTAGAAGCAGCCAGAGGAAGTAAGAGAGATATTAACCGAGGGTAGGGATAGTAAAAAAACAGCAGTCTAGTGATCGTGAATTTGTAGTACTTTCTCTGTAGTGAGTATGGTGAATTTGGATTTAGTTGTAAGAAAAAAAAAAAAAAAAACAAAAGAAAAAACTTAAAGATATTGTAGCATAGTTTTTAGCTTCATAGTGTTAATCGTATACTCTAGCGTTTAGTATAATAGCCCTAGCATAGCGAAGTGTTGTAGTGTGTATTTCGTAGCATACAACAAAAGACAAAATAAAATATAATAAAATAAAACCAAATTTAACAAAAAATTTAAAAATCTTAAATGTATGATCGCATCTCTTCTTGCTTTTCCGCAAAACTTCCTTTTTACTCAATCATCTAATTATAAATTTTCTTCTACACGTTTTCTAATGAAAAAACAAAAAATCATTACTATCCACAAAGTTGCATTACTGACTGCCAATCTAAGAGAAAAGTAAAAAAGAAAAAAAAAATATAATAAATCATTTATATGGGAATTAAAAGATAAATGAAAAGCTAAGTCTTTTACTAGTTGAAAACCTTCATTTTTGATTTCGTTTTTCATATGATTAATTGGTTCGGCATTGTCGTCAAACGAAATTCACCACACCAAGGAAAAACTTTATAAAACAAATTAAATAAATAGGGGGTCTTCCCTTGAACGTGTATTTGCCTCGAAAGCTTCGAAAACTTGTAAATCAAGAAAGATTGAAAATCGATTAACGAAATCTTGTATGAAAATTTTTTACATTTTCCCGCTTTTTCGATATTTTCACGTTTAAGGGGCGCTATCTCCAGCTCTGTCAGAAATGAATCAGAAATTTTCTAAAGTTTTTTTTATATGCATTTTTTTTCATTTCTGTTTCATTTCTGACAGAACTAGAGATAACCCTAGCCCATAAGGGAAGACCCCTAATGACATTTTAACTTCAAATAAAAACTAAACAAATTGATTGTTTGTTTTTTTTTTTTCAAACGTTAAAAACAAAGCAGAGCAGATACTTAAAACAAAGTACTCAATCCAAGTCTTTCGGCGATATACTAAAACTATAAAAATAAAATTTTTTTTAAAAATAAGTTTAAAAACAAAGCGAAAAACAACTATCTATTTCAATATCAAATCCATAATTATCTTTGGCAATACATTAAATTTAAAAGCGAAAAGAAATTTAAAAGAAACGCAAAAAGTAAAAAGCGAAAATGTGAAATGAAAAAATTTAATTATTGAGCGTAGTCGCAATGCAATATTTATGAAAAGAAATTACATAATTTAGGCAAAATGATGATTCTCTAGAATTATTCAAAAAAAAGAAAAAAATATATATATTGTACGTATTTTGCTTTCGTTGTATGATGAATAACGGCTATAAAAAATAAAACACTTTTGGCATATAATATTACTTACGAAAAATGACTACTACATTAACTCTGAAATATTCTTTGAATGTCGAAAACAAAGAAAACAAAAATTTTTTAACAAAATTATGGTATACTAATTACTCTGCAAACTAAAATGTATATCCTTTGGAACTCTGTGGCAATGTTTAATACCAATTTATTGGTTTTATGTTCTTTTTCGATTTTTGTTTTAAATTTCGCCCTAAAAAAGTGTTCATTATTTTTATCACACCCAGACTTCGCCCAAGGAGTCCATATCTCAATAGTTTTTTTTTTTTAATCCATTAATTGTCCCACTCATTGAATTTAGATATAATTTCTAATTGCTTTATTTATTATTTTCGTTCGTAACTGTGTTGAATATACATAACTATACACGCGATTGATATGACCAATCGCGAAATCAAAAAACCAAGCTCTTTTCGCAATGAAACTAATCAAACAGGTCCATTCCTCAACTCCTCTTGTGGCCGTTGTTGAAATTGCCGTATTTATTTGGTGTTCCAAAATGAATATTGAAGTTTTTCTAGAATCGAAAGAATTGTTGTTCAGCCCAATTCTAAATATTCCGGGGGAATTTTTCTGCGGGCTTGAAAGAATTCTCCCAGTCTGAAAACACTGAGAAGGGAATATACATACAATAAGGAGCGCTTTTGGTTGCCAAGTGGGGAAGCACCTTTAGAATAGGACTGTTTAATCACAAATTTCAGATGTCCTTAAACAAAAAACAAGTAGCTTTGAAATTGTACAGAGAGCAACTATTCCACTTTTTTCTTGTATTTTAAAAAATTTTTATTTTAATATTTAATATGTACCTATAATGATGCATATATTTTTCTGCATTTATATTATTTATATAACATGTAGTTGTTTATTTAGTTCTTTGAAATTATCAAAACTAAGAGGATTCGTGAACTTTCCAGAACTCATATTCCAATTCTCGTTTCAACTCAAAACTTCAGAACTTTTCCCAAAACTCCTATAAAACACTTTAAAGGGATTTAAAAACAAAAAAAAAAAAGCAACTAGAAACAATAATTTAAGCTACTGTGCGTAAATTTTAATGCGATTTTTCCCCCCTTAAATTTCATTGCAGTTTTCAAGCTTTATTTTGGAGTTTCCTTTTCGAAGTTTCAAAAGGCCACGTTCCTTTATAGACCTTACCACAGACTAACACGACGACTTCTGAAGTGGTTTATCAATTGAAGAATAAGTTGAAATATATATTCTTGAAATTATGAACAATGTTTTTCTTGTGCCCATATAAATTTACAAATTTTCTTAATAAAACAAAAAAATATGTTAAAATGTTTATCAAGATGACGACCTTTGAATAATTTCAAATCATTTCCAGTAAAATTGCATTCCAATCAGACCGATTTCAACAACGCACAACAGAACTCACCACAGCATGAGATTAGATTTTGCTTATATATAAAAACGCCCATTCATTCGATTAATTTCGAGCAAACAATTTAATAAAAATTACTTTAACTAAAAGTATAAAAAAGAAAATGAAAAATGAATTTAAAAAACCAATCCCAATAACCTTACCAAAGTTGTGCCTTTAACAATCGTTTTTGGTTTTTATACCGATATATAAAAAGTTCTCAAAGATTTTAATTTTCCTACTTCTTTTTTAATTTTTTCTTTCTCTTTCATTAAGTTTTTTTTTTTTTTACGCGAAAAGAGAATTAACGAAGTGAAAACTGCATTTATAGGTGAATTTACCACCATAGAGTTCATTACTTATAGCTCATAGTCTGATAATTGAAATGAAGAAGGAAAACTGATAAATTTTCTCATATTTTTACTGAGATTGTCTTACGAAATTACAAAAAAAAAAAAAAAAAAAAAAAAATTAAAAAAAAGGAGGAATAAAAATTCATAACAAATCTAAAGACTAGAAATAGAATCATTATTTACACATCAATGCATAGTTCTATGTAGATAATTGCATAAAGAGAGGGTATTCCAAAATCAACATACCCAAAATCAACGCAAAAACAATAAAAAAAAAACAACTTAAGAATACGTTGGCAAAACAAAACAGACGAGATTTATTGGCAATGAGATACACAATGGTACACAAAAGAATAGCAACGTGAAGTCTTTAAAATTTATTTATACTATATATATATATATTATATATATATATATATATATATATATGAATTATTGAAAACTATTTAAAAAAAGAGCAACTCTAATTTAAGTTAAATATTAGACTAAACAACAACAAAAACAAATCATAGTCACATAACGATGTAAAATTTAACTAAAAACTAATCTTAGCTTTAAGAATTAACCATTAAACATAAATATAAAATTAAATACGAAAAAGCGTAGTGCATACATTTAGGCGGCCTAGCATACTTATAAGCTGTAGTCTCTAAGTGTCAGAGCACGTGTGCGGTATGAGGTGAATATGAAAAAAATAAAAGTCAAACAAAGGAAATATGTTGTGTAATTGAATGGAAAATAAAAAATTCAAACAAAAAAAAAAATCAATGGAGACAACATAAAAAATCTAACACAGTATAGCTAAAAGTAATAATATAGAAGAAAAGTTAAAAAAAAGACAAAAAAAAAGAAGTAAAACAATATAATATAAAATTACAAAAACAACACAAAAATACGCATATGAAATAGTTTAGTTTTAAGTAAAGCCATGTTCATTGATAAATGATCTGTGAAGTGAAGCAAATCAAGCAATTGAAGAATTTAACAGTACCGTTTTTTTTTTTTTTTTTTTTCATACAAAGAATTTTTTGTTGTTTTCCCTTATCAATAATTTCTTTGAACATATTAATTCTAATTTTGCGTATACTTTAACTCATTCAAATGACGGAAGGTTGCCGCAAAAATAACTACAGACAAACACCATAATACTTCTTCGGACTTTTTAAGAGTTTATTATGTCCCAGCATCGATTTTGGTCGTGTTTCTGTCAATTATCCTTGCTTAAAAAATTTCTTAAAAGTGAAACAAAAATCATTTAGCAAATCGTTTGCCACTGTGTGGTGAGCTATTCGTTTTACACCTCGATTGAAAAAATCTTATTGTTCTCGCAAAAGAGTAATAAATTAATCTTATCATTTTTCTGTCATTTAACTGGGACTTTTCATGTTTGGACTTGCATATTAAAACTCATTTTTTTTTAAAAAAAAAACAATTTTAAACATGTATTATGTTTTGACAAAATTTGGCTTTTTTTGTAATACATTTCCGTAATTTTTCAGTCAGTCGCAGCTAGAGAAGAAAAGAGTGGTAGGTTTGGTTAAGTTAATGTGGCTGCCACCATGAAGGTTGACACACTTAGCCCTCATGGGCCCTTTGTGATGATACCACAAAAATGGTTAACCAAAGCGAAAAACAGAAACTAAACGAACCCAGGGCCTCTCACTACGCATCTCATCCCACTATGGCACAGAGGCCGTCTAAGAAAAGGGGTAACTTCTGAGACTAAAATATTGACGTCAGTTCGCTGGTGCAGATTTGTGTCTTTACTGACCTTTTCATTGAGGATAAAATTACAGTTTCACATAAGAAGTTAATTATACAGGCCGGCGTTACATTACTTTTTTAATTGACGCTAAGAGTACTCTCTTTTACTGGGGAGAAAAATTTTGAAAGGAAAAATTCCCGGATAATACTCATTTAGAATAACGCTGATAAAGGAGAGGAGCATCAAGAAGTGCTACTGTGCGGTGTCCATCTGAACTTTTGTTATGGTTTTAGTTGTGATCCAACTTTTTTCGGGGCTGTCCATTAATTACGTAAGATTTTTATTACTGGTTTCACGTTCGCGTCTTAAGTCTTTGCGCAGACAGTTCTGTTGCAAAAAGCGAGAGGGATAGAGCAATAAAAATTTTACATAATTAATGGACAAGCCCATATATCTTATATTATTTTTTTTTTAAATATTTAAATGAATGTTTTTATAACTTAATTTTAAAATTTTGTAAACATAGAAAAAGATTTTTTTTATCTTTACGAGAAATTTACAATTTATAACACTACTTAAGACAATTACACATAAAAAAAAAAAAGAATCATAAAGCAAAATGAGCATACGAAGAAACCGCACACAGAGTGTTCAATGTAGCTTTGAGTTTGAATATAAAAGAATAAAAGCGCGCAGAACACGAATAATGGAAATAAAGAAAAGGCAACAAAACAAAAATACTCCATTATAAAACCATAAAAAAATAAAATAAAATAATATAAAAGTAATTATAATTATAACAGCAAAATGGAAGTCTTGAATAAAAATTTATGATATAATCAACAGAAAAGAGATATCAATTTCCGATTTCTTTGGAGAGACCCCCTTCGTGTTTAAACCTCATTTTTTCATTCACATCAATTCTAGAACTTTTGAGCAGTGTTGGCCAAGTTCTAGCAACAAACGTGTATAGAATTTTTTCTCAAAATGGGCTAAATCAAAATTTTTTTCACTCAGATCTGTATTCTTATAGACATATCGCACCATCTAGATATGGCAAAACAATAAGCATATTTCAATATATACCTAATTTTTCTTAACTTTAAACCCTCGCTAGAACAACTTAAATCGAATCAACAAATTGTGAATCAAATAATTGTGGGGCGCCTGACCGAACGTGTATATATAAAAAATTGATTGACTTGACAAAAACGAAACAAGTCGACCAACGTCACATACCTGGCGTATTGGAAGTGGTAAAGATGCCTGACGATGAACTTGTTCCTGGGTTCGAAATCGATCGCATCGGCTTTCCACATCTCTTCTGATTGCCAAAAAAAATTAACAATAAATATGTTTCACCATTCGAATGAATTACCATCTCAAAGAAATTCGAGAAGGAAAGCGAATCAGGCCGGACATGTTTATTGAGTTTATTGCACTGTCATTTCGAGTCGGGAAAAAATAGTTCGTTTCGTAGGAAAACGTAACGAAAGGTTCGAAACTTGGAAAATCGCAGGGTTTGCAAATTGGAAATTTGACAGTTAGTTTGAGTTTGATTTTTCAATTTGAAGTTAGAAAATAGTGCGCTGTCGTTCGGAAATCGTAAGTTTTGAGGACATATATATGTATGTGACAATATTGCCTCAACGGTGATCGCGAAAATTGTTGAAATTTGTGGCGATCCTGCCCAGTTTATGCAATTTGCGCAGATAGTGGGATACCGGCTTTAAACGCCTCGTCTTTAGTTCTTCCTTCAGAAAACATACTTTGGTTTTTATATATACATATATATATATATATATATATTATATTCAAATTTACTTTCATCATATATTACCATAAAAAAGATCTCGCTTTTCTCTTCTACTTGGTTGAGTATATATAGATTGTATTTTTGAAATTTCTCTTACTTTTTCCTCTCTTGTAATTTTTTCACGCTGACGTTGGAACCAAAAGTAACACTAATTTTTAAGTATTCCTAATATTACATTTTTGAAGTTTTTATATTTAATAAATAAAAAATATTAATATTCAATGTTCTAATAATTCACCTTTTTTTTTTCATATTTTTTCTCCATACTAGGTCTACTGCTCCACCACAGTGCTCATTCCACCACAACTGCCAACAGTAATAATGCCTCACTCACTGCCAGTGCCGGTGGGCTTTTAAGTAATAGTCAACAACCGAATAGTCTCAACAGTTTGGGCAGCGCCGGCGGCAGCGGTCCGCACTCAATGCCACCACTTCCACAATCATCGCTGCAAGCGAACAACATTAGCACCAACAGTAGCAGCAACAACATGTTAAATGCACGTGCAAATGCACTACGCAGCGGTGGCGGCAGTTTCGATCAAGCATTACTTAAATCAATGCAACAACAATCACAAGCGGCCGCATTATTGGCAGCTCAGCAAGGCTTGCAAGCGTTACTGTCACCCCCGCAATCGCTCAACAATAGTAACACCAGTACAAACAGTGGCAGCAACAATCAACATAATCGAAACAATAGCAGCGGACATCATCAAAACAACAGTAACAACAATAATATGAATAATTATCCGCTTGCTATGGATTGTGATCCGCCAATGGTGATGTCATCAACAATAGCAGCAAATCAAATGCCCCCGCCGCCCCAGCCATTGCGTTTTAATAGTAACAATTCAATACTTATTGGTGGTGGTGGTGGCAGTTTAACATCTCCAACCTCGAATAATGGCAGCAATAGCAACAATCGTCTACGTCACATGAATGCCCCCACGGCGCTCGTTGCTGCCGCATCATCAACGACTTCAGGACCAATAGCCCCATTCGGTTCAGGACTTAAACAAACGCCGTTAACACAAAATGTGATACTTGCCTTCGGAAATCATCCACAGCAGCAGCAGCAGCAGCAGCACAAAATGCAACATCACAGCTACGCACCTGCCTCATTGCCACTCGATGTCGTGCATCATCATTTGATGATGAGCGACTCGAGCGTTATATCAGCATCAGCCGGCGGTGGTGGCCCATTAATAACTTCATCGACATCCGGACCTGCCTCGTATTCAACGTTACTCTTTCCGCCGTCAGTAGCGCAACAGCATCATCAGCAAACAGTTGCCGCACATGCGCATTCATCAAAGAAAAGTCCAAGTCCTGTAATTTTAGGTTAAAAAATAATACATATTACAAAAACAAAAAAAGATCACTAAATTAATATAAAAAACGTAGATATTAATTGCCTTAGCCACATACAAACATTCGTGTATTTTGCTTACACATCCTCACACAAGCAGACATACATGATGAACATACAATAGAATCTTAAAATTCAGCTCACATAACCATCGCGCACACACACACACACACACACGAATACGCATACATTGCCTATCGCCGACCTACTTTATGTTATATTATTTTATTTTACGTTATATGTATGTAGTTTAAGTTACTCTAATATATATATACTATATAAAAAAATAGTCTTTAATTTTTATTCTCCTTATTTTTTGACTCTTATAATATATAATATGATTTTATCTCACAGTCGCTCAAATACTTTTCGTTCTCATAAAGTACTATGTCTTATGCTCAATGCCCTCAATGTGAAGAGTTCTTAAATGAACAGTATAAAGGCGGGTCGTTCTGATCTATTCAACCAAGATGTCTGGGCTAAACATTAAAATGTGAAGCTTTTAAATGAATCATAAGTTATCTGTGGCTCGCCTTTAACTATTCCCTAACGAAATCAAATTTCTCACTTTTTGATTTTTTTTTGTTTTCGTTTAAGAATGTTTTGAATTCTTAGTTGTAATAATTTTCAGCAAAAGGAATATTTTCCTCGTAAAATTCCAAGATTAAAAAACATATATGTCTCACTTTATAATTCACTTTTTTCTAAAACGATATTACAAAGGAACGTTTGTATTAGAAAATCCTTGTATAATAACACTTGAGTCTACTTTACAAGTGAAGATATCCCTTGAAAGTTTCGGCCGATGTATTGAAGGCACATTTTCCCATCCGTCCAGTATTTTTTTTTTGTGGGTTTCTCTATTTGTTGTTCTAATCTTTATCGTTTAAAAAATACTATAAATTAGAATAAAACTTGCCACTACTGCATAAATTGTAGACATCTAACTTGAGATCGACTTCTTCTTTTCCAACCTTAACACTTTTCGTCATAGAACTATAGCTGCAATTGCGGCCAAATTTTGGCGCGAGCCACCATTTTTTTTAGTGAAAAGGTTCAACTGTGGTGAACCACGCCATAGCTTACACTAGTGTGTTGAACCACGGAATATCTTTTGCCCGAAGTTGCAGCTATAATTCTATAGGCTTTTCTTTATCAATTTGATAAAAAAATATTCTGCGTTTTTTTTTTTTTTTTAGCTTAAGGTCCAAAAAATCATTGACAAATATTTTTTTATAAACTTTTAATCAATGGAGGTCGAAAATAGAAAGTTTTATTTTTCATTATTTAAATGATTTAAATTCAACATTATCGTTTGGCTCAATAGTTTCATTGACTCCACTTATCGACAACATTTAAAGTATTGAAAAACTAGCTTCGAATTTAAAAGTTCACTAAACTACAATTTACTTACAAAATAACCTTTTAAGGCCCATAAAAATCTCATTCATGAATAGAAATTCTTCAAAATAAAATGAAAATATAATAAACATTGACCAAATCGTTGAATCCACTTACTGACAAATAAAATTATTATTATTAAAATCTAAATTATAGTCAAAATTTTCGTTTTTTTTTTTTTCATTTTCATTATTTAAATTTAGGTGCGAAAACATTAAAGCATTAGAATGAAAGAAATTGGCAGTCTAAAGAAAAATTTTATGTTTAAACCACAAAATGTTTGTCAGAAAACTTCTCTTTTTAGTGAATTTTTTTTTTTTTTTTTTTTTTTTTTTTGTTTACCAACAACGAAGAACAATAGCTAAATTTTAATTTAATACTACTTAAATTATTTATACATAAACGTTAAGCTATATAATAGTATGAAATCATTTAATATGGGAAATGCGAATTGACATTCGCAAATATTTAGGTTAAAATGACAAGTTCTGTATAATTTTTTTTTCTCGCGAGTAAAATATATCAAACAAAAATACATAAAAAATTGTATATAAACCAAAAAATATATTTTGTTTTAAATACTTTACGAAACAAAAATTGTTCAAAAGAAAAATGTATGACCTTACTCTTACTTATTACCAGCTATGGGCACGGAAGCTGATTCGGAGCCGCGCTCTCTCACTCATGTATACGTACACAAAAACGAAAAAGCAAGCAGAGTAATGAAAATTGATTCAGTCTGACATGTAGGACTGTAGGTCTAACTGTCGACGTCGAAAAGCCTCTGCGCTAATAAGAAACTCCATTAGGCAGGGATAGTGAAATAACTCTTCGAGAAATTCACCAATAGCTACAAACTAAGCGAATGAAATTTTTTGACGATTTGTGCTCATACCAGAAAATGCACTTATGATGCCACTTGCAAGAAAATTATAAAAGAAACACGTGTCGGTTTATATCTTGAAAGTTATAATTGAAACTTTAATAAATGTATTACGATATGTTTTTCTCAATGTGCACGAATGTTTTCATTTTGTAATAAATTTACATACATTTTGACTACGCTACGAATTAGATTGTACATAGAATTAGCATTTTGCTGAAATAGTGTGGTCAAAAACTATGTACAAGGTAGACTAAAAGAACAATTTCTATATCCTTAATATTGAAAATCCTTGATTAGTTATATGTTTTTCAAGCTTTTCATGCCATTTAATGAGTTTGGTAGATATTTTAATGTAATGTACCGAAAATCGCCCTAAAATTAAAATAAAAGTGGCAATGCATTTCACCAAGCAGACTAAATATTTCGCTGCCATAGCATGCTTCTCTTTTCCTCATGCTATATGCCTATTAAGCAGCGTAGCTCTAACACATTGCAGGATTAGGAAGAAAAGAGTTAGACCTATAGTCCTTATAGTCTGACCATATAGAACTATAGCTGCAACTTCGCCAAAAGCCATTACGTGGTACACCACATTACTATTACGTGGTTCACCACAACACTCGCTTATGGCGTGCACCACAGTTGAACTTTCACCAAATCATGGCATAACGGCCAAAATTTGGCCGAATTGCAGCTATAGTTCTATATGAGTCTGACTAAAAACTCGAAGCAAGTCAGACGTGTGCCGCATCGCGCGAATAGAGAGAATATAAATAGACGAAAAAGTACATTGTAGAAAAGCGAATTGAAAATTTTTTGACTGCGTTTGTTGCTCATACCGATTCATTTATGCGCGTTAATTTAAAGAAACATTGTAATATTACACGTTTTTAACACGTTTTTTTTTTTTCAATATTTAATGGTTTATATAAAAAAACAAATACAGACATTTATTGACGGACCAACATTTGGAAAACCTATTAAGAATAAAAACTTCTACTGCAAATATTGATTTCGATGAGATTATAAGGTTTTCAAAACCATCCAAATGTTTCAAAAACAACCAAAAGCCTTTTCCTGTTACAGTTATGAAAAAAGCAAATCTGTTTTATAAATTTTTATTTCACGCAAAATATTTTTCCCAGTGCCACGCATACAAATATGCACGCAAAACAACAATGTAGTGGTGCCCATACCTGCTTATTACTCCTTTCACGTTCGCGTCATGAGTCTTCGCGTAGGCAATTCTGTTATAAAAAGCGAGAGAGATAGAGCAAAGACTTAAGACGCGAACGTGAATACACCTTTGAGTGGGCGTAGCACAAAAAGTAGGCGTGGCAGCGTTACGAACTTAAACTTTTCCTACTTTGGGGCACAATAGTAAGCTATGTTCCTAATTTTAACACTGTAGGTTCGAAATTGTGGATTTTGGGATGGAGATAGATCAAAGACTTAAGACGCGAACGTGAAAGCAGTAAAAAAGATCTTACGTAATTAATGGACAGCCGCTAATTAGAAAAACGTAAGTGGATATACATAGATGCTCTCAGTACTAATATACATATACATTTCATGGTAAATGATGGAAGGAGTTTCCCTAGGGAATTGAAATTTGGCATGGACGTGTCTTTGCAAATATCCATTTCCATGAAAAGGGGTGGACCCAAATTCCACAATGTTGAACCCACAGTGTTAAAATTCGGAACATAGCTTACTGTTGTGTCCCATAGTTGGAAAAGTTCAACTTCGTAACGCTGCCACGCCTACTTTTTGTGCCATGCTTACTCAAAATTAATTGGGTCGGAATTAGTAAAGATCTATACAATTTTTCAGTTTGAATGCTATTATTTCTATCATAACAAAACAAAACCTACCTCCGCAGGAAACGAACAGATCATGGCGAGCGCTTTTCGGTGGGTGAATAAATTTCGGAGTAGATGGAAAAATAATGAGCGTCTTAATTAGGCTAAAAAACGATTAAAATCCAATTTAGGTAAAAAGGTAAAACAAATTCCTTACACATAAAGAACTTAAAAATAATACCAAAAAGCCCATTTTAAATTCAAAAAATTTTATTTGCAATAAATTCGAAAGAAAAAAAATCCGAAATTTTTTCAATATCAAGCTTAAATCAAGATCTGCGGACGGAAATGTCTTTGAAGTTTATTCGCTTTCAGGCCAAGCTTCATCTGCCATTTTGCCTGCACTCGTTTCATTAAGTGTATATCGCGTGCTTTACGTGCAGCAGCCTGCTGTTGGGTATTCGTCCATCCCAAAGCACGATATTCGTTGAGAACTTTATGCAATTTCCGATTGGATTTCTTTGGAACTATAGCCCGATTAGGATTAAGACGTTGCTTATAGTATCTTAGCAAGGATCGATGGCCAATAACAGCCCCCGATGGCAGCACTAATTGATATTCATCACCATCGAGTAGATCTGGAACGACCTCCTCATCGACATCCATACCTTCTTGCTGCAATAAATGAGGAAAATATTTCTTTATCATAATAACGTGCAAGTTTCCTTTAATAATGCTTACATGGTCGGGATAACTGGAACTGTAATCATAGAACTCCGCATATTCAGCCAAAGCCGCGCCTTCATGAAGCATTTGGCAATGTCCTTTATCGACCATATGTTTTCGCACAGCATCTAACGAATAGAATGTTTTGCCGCGATCATTACACCAAAGGCAGACGAAGTAATTTGCCACCTTCTCGCCCAAATAGAAAAGCAATCCTTCCAAATCAATACAGTACTCCGTGTCTGGTATAAAGAATGAGTGCGCTATCGACATGTGTTTAAGGTTCTCGAGCATATCCTCGCTAACGTGCGTGCAGAAAAGGCAATCCTTTTCAGTCAATGGATTCTCAGCGATCTTTTCCCATTCATCCGAATTGACCTTTAATTAATTAAAAGACTATTTAAATAAGAACTTTCTGGCTTAAGTGTATGGATTTTCCCGAGAGATCAAGTTTGATTGAAACCCCTGAAGAGGCCATCAATCAAATACTGCTCTGTTGCTCCTTACCTCTTCTTCTTCGCCGTCGATATCCACGAAATCATCATCGTCATTGATTTCCATGCTATTGGGCCTCTCCAATGCATACTTCCCCTTCCCAATTGCCGCTGCTGCCAAGGCGGGATGTGGTCTTTGTGTCTGAAAAATCGTCAAAAAGATTTGTCAATCGACTGTCCTATTGTACGATGAGTTTTTGAAAATTGATAACGGTTACCTGCACACTTTTCTTGGTCACTTCCGTTTCTTCGCCGCCTTGTTCCTTGAAGCGGAGCAGACTCTCCTTGTGCTTCTTGCTGTTCAAGTGATTGTCGTGCGCCTTTTGGTTGCCAAACTGCTTACGACATGCATTGCAGTACAGACTTATCTGTTGATCTTGTGTCGCTTCAGAATTTCGAATTTGCAGCAGTCGGTTTTGGAATTCCTCGGCAGTAACAGGTGGCAACGCTGCCACTCGTCTCTTCAGATTATATCGATGCCAGTCCGTCTTGTAATGTTCGCGTTGTATTTCTGCGTTTGCGAATTTGGCACTGCAATTTATGCACGTAAAGGCTGCTGCCGACATTTCTCTATTTTTGTTTTGGTTTTTTATAATTTGGCTCGGAAGACGGATGCACGTTTCTTTGTTTTATTTCACAACTGGATCATCATCTGGAGACCGGTGCTGCCAGTAGTTTTGGGCAACTTTTCCCTCGTCCTCAGAAAATCCCCCTTTTCCCTATTTGCTTGCTTTAGTTAAAATCCCACGGAAAATCTCTTCTAAAAATCTTGATTACACTGAACAAATAACGTTTCTTCGTAGGGAATACTCGACACACAAACAATGTTTTGAATTTAGTGAGTGAAGGAAGACGTGCGAAGAAAATAGACGGTTGTTTGTTGAATGTTCCGGAACAATCTGTGCTTCTTTTTCTTTCGCATGCATTCAAATGGGATGCTTTCGAAACATTGTTCGCGTGTCTGATTCTCGAGATACAACATTGTCTAAATATATCTGGGGCAATAAGGAATAACTGCTCACGTTGAAATTGACACAACTTCTCCTCTTGCCGCGTTTTTTAAAGCAATCACAAAATTATGTTCTTGTTCTTTGTTCTAATGATGAAACTGTCACCATTTAAGAGGAAAGCTGCTAAATATATATTAAATCTTCTGGCTTGTTTTTCCTAATAGTGATAAATTCCCTTTTTTCCGAATTGAAGAAATCATCAAAAAGTCCTACAAAAGGGGAAACATTCCTTGAGCTGGCAGCATTGCTGGAGACCATATGGCCTGTTGTAGTGATGGACTGAAAATATCGATGAATAGAAATATCGACGAACTTTTTTAGAGATATTATTAATATCCATAGATATTCAAAATCGAAACTTGATAAAAAATTAGTTTCTGAAATATTTAAATATTTCTATTTTCTTTGCGGGGTTGAAAAAATTCTCCCTGTCCCAGGGAATATGTATAAAGGGAGCAAGAATTTCGAAAATTTGTAAGCAAAGCAAAAATATATTATTTTTATATTTATATGCAAAAAAGGATATATTATAAATTGTTATTTCTAAAATTCATTTTTTGTTGGTATTTAAATTAAAAGGTAACAAAAAATCAAATTCAAAACCCACGAGCAATGATGAGCCAAAACGGCGAGTAGTTAAAAAATCCCCAAAAAAATTTACACATTTAATTGTACAATTAATAATTTTTAATTACTATTTAATTTAATTTATCCGATTTTTTAAAAATGTTACAAGAAATTTTCTCTTTTTCTATAAATTAAGGTAGTTTTCATTACTAAATTCATTAATACCTAAATATTCGACAACTAATTGCCCTCTTCAAGCACATTATCTAACCATTCTTGTATATCGTTATTTGCTGTCTGTGGATTCGTGTCAGCAGGATCATTCAATCCGACCTTTTCGGTCGCATTGACAATTTCATTGACTTCTGTATTGTTCTCATTTGCGACGTTTGTAGCATTAGTTCGGGAAGATTTCGCAGAACTACTCTCGCGTATAATATTAATCAAAGGATTGGTAATATCAACGCCAGATTGAATATTTTGATATTCCTTTTCAGCTAATTCCGCCGCTTTCTCCATCGCCGCCAACTCATCAGTGGTGAACATTGAAGCCGAATAGTCCATACGCTTATGGAATGGAATCGTTCGCAATCCTGCATTTAATAATTTCAAATTTAACGTAAAGTACTCGCTAGCTTCAGTGCTCTTGAGCAATTCAACACCATCGACATCGGCTGCCGCGTCCCAATTCTTTTCGGACGCAAACTTAAAATGTCCTCCAACCGAAACGGGCATCTCGGACATCTGCAAATGCAAGACAATTAATAATAAATAATATAATGCAATAAGAACTATAAATATGAAAATAATCGTGTTCTCCCAAAAAAGTTTTGAAAATATTTTAAATAGTCCAGCTTCCATTAATATTGTTCTTCTTCTTTGAGAGCGTTCACCCTTCATACCATAGCAAAATCGCCAGCGTTCAGTTGTGCATTTTGCGCATCGTCCAGTCCATCGTCGTCCAAAAGATCCAAATCATAACTTTCGTTTTGCGCCGGAATTCCCTTCCATCCTCTCCTTTCAGGTTTGACGAAACGTTCGTCGCTGGAATCAGCCACATCCGCAACACTTCGTAAAGGTGGAGTGGAGGATGAAGTCGTGTTATTGCCTCCTTTTTGTGTTCTTTTATTTTTCATTTGATGCATCACTTTTCGCTTCCTGCGAAGAGTAAATTATGAAATTTAGAGCTGAATTTTTGCCTGTTGGCTTCCCATACCCTAAGGATCGATTATCCTTCTTAAAATACGTTCTTTCCTCATCCATTCTAAAAATATTTTTATTTGTTTGCGCTTTCTCGTTGTTTATAGCAACAAATGATTTCATGCGTCGAACAGCTGGCAGTTTGTTGACATATGCCACTTTACACTGTGAAGCAAATGTTATGCGATGAGAGTTTTTTGCGATACCAAATGTAATTTTAAATATTGTTTTAATTAAATCCACTGCTAAACAAAATATGTTTCTTGTTGCCATACTCAGATCAACAGAACGAATGCTACATTCTGGAGCCGATAGAAGCCAATAAAAATGGCTCCTGATCAAGCGAACTTGGCGAAAATAATCAACACTTCCATTAAATCACTTTTATTTGTATGTTAAAACGATCTAATTTCACAATTATTCAAGAATTTTTTGATTCGCATAAATCGCGATTAATCGAACAACTGATTGCATTTTACATCAGTATCGGTTTAATGTCAAACGAAGCACGTGCTCACCTGCCTGCTAGTGTTCTTTTTTTTTTTTTTGGGTTTCAGTAATGTTGGCTTGGGTCACATAAAGTTCCACATCTGCCAGGGTGTACTTCGTTACGATTTTATGACCGTCGTCAGCCTATATCGACTAGGTTATGTGACCTGCGTCAGGGTTCATTTACGTTTTACCCCTCCCCACCGCCTTCAGACGGGATACTGGTTCCAGGGTTGGTTGACCGTCGTCAGTTGTATTAATTATAGTTGAGTTGAATTTAGCCCGATTCGAGTGCCCTTGAGTACTTATATTCCTCCTAAGCACACGTTTCGACCAATTCCCGTTTTATATGACCGGCGTCAATATTCAAATTCCCGTTTTATATGACCGGCGTCAATTTCCAAACAAAATGGCGATTATTTCACAATGGTGAGCCCGGCCCGAGCGTAAATGAGTCCTATGTTACCTCATTGACATTCGTTACGAAAACTGTGCTAGTGTTCTTGAAAGTAAAAAATATTAATTGCGCGCTCTGTTGGTCTAACCTGTTCAGGTGAGTACCCAGCCCAGGGCCGGATTATGGCGGGGGCCAGGGGGGCCAGTGGCACCGGGCCTCCACCACGTGGGGGCCCCCACCAGCAGTGATTAAATTAATTTTTTTTATTTATTATAGTTTTCAAGATATTCAGTAACTACTCTCTTAAAATTTTCACTTGTTTATACGGTTATTCAGTGGACTTAAAAATTGAAAAACCCTTTTATCAATCACAAAACGTACTTTTGCTAACAATCAATCTGTCGTTTAGTGAAAATATGCTACATAGTAAATTTTATTTTATAATATTCGCTCTACTCAGACTCGCACTTGACCGCTTTTTCGTGGAGCAGCGGATTTGTGTTGCAGAGTAAGTGATCTTATGAAGATTTATTTTAACCCTTTCGCCCTTACTGAGACAATACGTCGAAGCAATTTTCAACTCTTCATAACTTCTTTATTACTTCCAATATTTCTATATTTGAAAAATTCCAATAAGGTCATAAGTATTCTATGTGGTGAAATTGCCATATGTATGTGGTGGAAACAAGTATAACGAAATAAGTCTGAAGGATCATTATAAAAAGCAGTGATGCCTGATCAGCAGATTTTCGGCTAGATCTAGCAGATTTTGAAGTTGGACAGCGGAGAAAAATGCATTCTTGCGGTTAGCAAAAAATCGAGCGGAATTTTTTCCGTACATTTTTAACCGAATTTGAATTACATGTTCTATGGTCGTGCGCAAAAAGATCAAAAAAAATTTATGTTCCATTTGTCCTCACCGAGCAGAGAAAAAAGAATTCCCCTGATCTGGGAATAATGGTCTACTACTTGTGAACATATACCTACCAGAAGTTGTTTTCAACTGTTGGTGAGGTTTTCCGAAATTCTGTGCGAGCAAGTGAAATTCAAATATCATGTCTCTGACAAACAACTTGTATTTTTTTTCTATTAGTAACCTTTCTTATCATACGAATTTCTGAGACAGAAACATTTTTTTAAGAAAACTACACTTCTTATTCGAGAATAAAATTGCTATTTTTGAACTAACCGCAAAAAAACTGTTGCCAATTTTTCAGCGAAATATTCCGCTGAATGTATCCAAAAAAGGTCGAAATTCCATAAAATTTAATTTTAAAATTTCTTAAACAGTAATTTGGTCGCATGATATATTATACACATGTATTTTATAATTCCGCGGAGATTCCGTTAAATTGGCAACCACGTCGCAGAATCTAGAGGAAAGTGAAGAACTCCCTAGCAGAATTTAATATAACCGATCTGGCAACTTTTATAAGAAGTTATCGAATTTTTTGCACGTTCTAATAAGTAGGGATGGGTATCGAGCATTAGAATATCGATATCGTATATCGCCCGGAAAAAATTATCGTTTGAAACTCTCATTGAAGAATTCGCTAGGATAAAATCGAGAAAAGTTTATATGGGTTGAAAAGACGCTGAATAAAAAAAAAAATTTTTATGAAAACTGTTAAATAAACAAAATGTGAACGTTGAAAAATATTTTCATTCTTATAATTGATAACCTTTCTACAAACACATTTTCTGCTATTGTGTGAAATTTCATCCTATATCTTTCAATTAACAGAGGGGCCACCACCATTCTCTGGCCCCCGGGCCCCCGGCAACCTTAATCCGGCTCTGACCCAGCCTTAAAAATGCATCAAAAGAATCCTTCGAAAAGGCACAGCCAGGACTCAATCAGTGCCCAGTTAACCCATCATTAAAAATACATGACATTATCTGCATACATACATACATATATGTATCTGGTTCAGTATTATTTTTAAAGACCGTTTCTTTTATCACTTCTTCCTTCATTTTATTTCCAACGATCACTTAGAACCGTTGTGCTCAATACAATTACCTCTTAAAACCATTTTGCACTGCTGAAGTTGCATGAAATTGAATTTTTCTTAATTTATTCATAATTAAAAATAAAATGCACAATCCATTTTAGTATACGTCAAGGTTCGTGCAAGTTATCCGAACAGTTGAAATCACTTCTTCAGCGCATTATCCATCAGTCCTCGAATGTTTTGCCTTTTCGACGTACAACAGTCAGGACTGTAGAGCTCCACCACACTTGAATGATTTCAAGGAGGAACCTTTTCATGTCCCCATATTTTTCATGTGCATGCATAATTAAAACGAATATCCTTGTCGTACCTACATACATACGAATGGAAATTTCTTCAATGTGAAACACCCATATACCTATACCGCCTATACAGCCGTCGCAGTAGCTGGCGTATTCTTTAGTTGAACTTTACGCTCATTCGAAAGAGAGGAAGAAAAAAGATTCTCGAAAAACTTGGCAAAAAGTCTTGGGTACTTGGGCTTGCTCGTTAACGAAATCGCGTTGGCAGTTAGTGACTTGCCATCAACTGTGCGCTTTTCACAGTACCTAAGCCTGCCCCTCCCCCAAGTTGGCTGGTGGCAACATTCAGAGAAATAAATACATAAAATGAAAGATGAACGAAATAAAGGATACGTGAAAATAATTGCAAAATATGAATGCATAATGAGTATATTTGCAAGTGAATGTAGGAAAAAAAAACAAATATGTTGCCATAAGAATCACCGAGAATTTTTCTTTCATAGTTTACCTTTCATTCGTGTCTCTTTTCTAATATTTTCTAATGACTTTTTTTCAAAAAAGGTTGATTAATTGATGCTGTTATGGTTAGAAATGTTATACTTATGCAAGCGTGGAGAGGGGGGGAAATCGGTGTTTTCTCATGAAATCAAAAATTTACACTAGTTACTAAGCCGTCAATTTTTTTTTTGGCAGGAGGTCAACAAGTAGACGTGGCATAAGAGCGGTTTAATGACACAGTAAAAAATATACGAAGTAATATCTAAATCGTGCAATGAAGGAGTAATGACTTCGTCATCCACCCGTAGCCCAAGTGAGCCATACGAAATCGAAACAGAATAGAATTCCATATCATCTATAACGTATAGACGAAAAACTCCTAACTTACGAGGTTCAAATCCCACAACAGGAGGAATTAAAAGGGGAAAATGTTAAACATTGAAAGTTTTGAACATTAACAGAACATTTTCATCATTAAATCGTTCCAAAATTTTGACATCTGTCAGTTTCCATTTAATTTTTTCAAAAACTCAAATGTTAATTAATAGTGCAGGCTAACACGTGTCATGTTAGTCGCCGTTTATAGTAGGCGACAAATGAGCGGTGTTAAATCTGGTTTGAAGGCAGAAGACGCACGGATAAGATAGAAAACCGCTCTTATACCACATCCACGAATGTCCCTCGCCATCAAACCAAATTTGTCGCCGCCGATTTGTCGCCTTATATGGACGGTGACTTAACAAAAGTTTTTCCCAAAAACTGCGTACGACTAAAAAAATAAAATCAAATTTTTTTTTTCACTTTTGAATAAATAATAGTGGGACTCATGCAGCTTTGCAAATTGTGGGAAATGAGAAATTTGTCACACAACTGTCAAAATTTATATGAAAATTTACGATGGGAAAAGCTGCGAAGGCATTTGCGCAGCTGCATGAGTACTACTAATGTGATAGCATTTTGAATGAGTTTACTATCAACACTTTTTGAAAGTACCCATTTTTAGACCGAAATTAAAAAAGTTATACTTATTTTAAGAGGCTCCGTGAAATTTTTTTGACGTGGTAACGTCTATTAAATCGATGACAGGACACTCAAATAGCCGGAATCTGCCGACGGCGAATTCAATGTGCGTTCAACATGTTCATCGTTCATTTTACACGACAACAAAGTTGCTTTGTTGGAGAGGGACGCACGGGGAAGATAAAAAAAACTCTACTGTACCACATCCCCGAACATCCAACAAGCAGACAAGGCGAAAATATGCAAAAAGTACACTACGTCGAAATAAAAATTTACGTATGGCTGTGGGCGCACACATAAATTCACACATGTCAAGCAATCGACAGACAAGCGCGGGACTGCCGAAAAACAATCAGAATGAAAAACAATTCTCAATAGAGCTGAAGAAATATCGATAGTTGCGACCATCGATAGTCTGAAATATCGATGGTTTCGATAGTACTATCAGAAGAATAAAATATTAGCATGACGCCTATAATTCTCATTTGGTTTGTAAAATCGGACACTTAAAACTCGCAGAATTTCTGAAGATTTTTCGAGACGTGATGAAGCAAGAGGCAGTTTTGCCAACTCCTCAGATGGAAAAAGCGCTGATTAATTTTGAAAATGCGCTAAAAAGCACCGGAAAACAATGATTCCCAATTTCTGATTTCAAAAAGCGCTAAATCAACCAAAATAAAGCGTTTTTGGAAGGGAACGTGTTGTTCAAAAAAGATCATTGTATATTTTGATGTTATTTTTTTCTTTGAATATTTATTATTAAACAAATGATTAAATATGCTTCTTACAAGTCTGCGTTAAGATTAAAAACGACGCGACTAAGACACCGAACAACCATCTCTTTCTTTCCCATATGCCATTCTATATCACAAAATAGTCAAGCACACTGTTTCTCTCGTCTAAACGCAATCACAAAATTAAAGCTGTCAGATTCATCATTGGTTCATCTTACAGCTTTTGTGTAAGGAAGCAATACTTGGCTTACGTTATTACAATATTGAAAATTGAAGGAAAAACTTCTTTGAAAATTTTAATGAACGCAACGAAAAAGCGTTAGATTCCGCGCGAAAATAGCTTGGCGCTACAAAGAAGATTTCGCGTCGCGGGCCTTCCAAAAGCGCGCAAAGCGCTAAGTTGGCATCATTGCTTAAATCTATGGCTCGTTAAGTCCGAGGGCTGATTTAAAACAAGCCGACGCAGAAATTTATTTCGGAAGAGGTTTAAGGCATAAAAAATTATCCATCGAGATCATTTTCTCAATCCCCTTTGTAATTCCCCATATTTAGAGGGGCGCTTGAACCCACCAAAATCACCCTCCGAATACGCTCATAGTTCCCTTTGATGGTATTCGTCCTGAAAACAAATTTCCAATCATTATTTCCCTCCAAATGCAAAACTACCCCGAGAAGTGGTATTTTTCCCCAAAAATATCCTACAATTCTCACGGAATTTATGATTTCGGAAACGTATAAAAAGCAATGAATTGAAGAAATTCTCAGTCATCTCACTAGAGCTGAAGAACTGTCGGAAGGTATATTTTCAAATTTGAAGACCATCATCATCACCATCATCACCATCAACACCATCAACACCATCAACACCATCAACACCATCAACACCATCAACACCATCAACACCATCAACACCATCAACACCATCAACACCATCAACACCATCATCACCATCATCACCATCATCACCATCATCACCATCATCACCATCATCACCATCATCACCATCAACACCATAATCTCCATAATCACCATCATCATCATCACCACCACCATCATAATCACCATCGTCATCACCATCACCATCGTCAACAACATAATCATCAACACTATAACCATCATCATCACTAAACTCACCATCATCATCACCATCATCACCAACCTCACCATGCTCATCACCAACCTTACCATCATCATCACCATCATCACTATCTTCATCATCACCATCATCACAACCTCACCATCATCATCACAAACTTAACCACCATCATCACCATCATCTGCATCATCTCCACCATCATCACCATATTCATTACCAACCTCACCATCATCATCACCAACCTTACCATCATCATCACCATCATAATCACCAACCGCACCATCATCATCACGAACCTCACCATCATTATCACCAACCGCACCATCATCATCACCAACCTCACCATCATCATAACCAACCTCACCATCACCATCATCATCACCACCACCATCATCATCAACAACCTCACCATCAACACCAACACCATTATCATCATCAGCACCATCATCATCACCATCATCATCACCATCGTTATCACTATCATCATCACCATCATCATCAACATCATCATCATCATCACCAACCTCACCATATCATCACCAACCTCACCATCATCAACAGTCGCGGCAGCTATGGGGGGCAAGGCACTTTTTTCCCCTCCAACAATTTTATTGGAGGGGCCATGCCCCCAAATCTTTCGGCAACTGGAAAAAATATTTGAAAATTTTGTAAAGATATTCTAGAATATCACACTTTTATTCTGCAATCTCCATAATTCATCTGAGATTAATCATCTTTCATATGTCTTAACTAATTTACTACAATTTTTAAGTTGTGATTATTCGAATTTACCCGCCCCTGCCACCCTACTTTTCACATTCGTGCAGAAATCTCCGAACACTTGTTCCAACCTCCTGCAACCAGAAATATCTGTCAAAGAATGTCTATAAGTATCGATATCTTTTCCATTCAGAGAAGCGTTAGAACTTTAATCCAATTGCAGTAGATATACTGCACTTTTTCAATATTTGACATCTACTAAACACTGCGTATTATTCCCTGCATAAAATTTTTTTCCCCCCCAATATTTTTGGAACTTGCCTCCCCTGATCATCAACACCTTATCGTTGTCTTTGTTTCCTCGATTTCATGTTTTCAGTGTTTTAAAAGCAACGAAAGAGTACATTTTATCTTGTTTTAGCATTACATACTCTTTGGATATGTAGTGAACAAACAAATTTGAAAAACAAAGACAAATTTCTTAATCCTGTATTTAAAAAGAAAATAACAGAGCAACAAAATATTTTCACTCTCCCTGCATACTCTATTGAAATTTTTTCAATTTGCGTGTCGCTGTTCGTTTTTATGAGCGTTAGGTTGCAATTAGTGTAAGCTGTCATGTGTTTGTTGTATTTCCGCAACAACAAATTACAACAAACACATGACAGCCTACGCTTCAGCTTTGGATTCGTTATAATTGCAGCCTTGGACATCTTAGTAGTTACCATATACAGTTTTTGCTTACATTACTTCAACCCACAATTCTCATAAGCATTATACGGATTAACATATGAGACGTAACAAAATTGCGCGAAAATGTTCTTACAATTTTATTCACGCATTCATATAAATTGTTCAGATTAATTTTTCCAAAGACCAATTGCTACATCATCATACTCTACGTTTAATATATGTACTGTAACAAGTAAAAATTTAATTTTGTATGAACAGGGCCTGAAAAAACTTTTGAAACAAAGGCAGGGATCAGTACTCGGATAAAATGGTGTTCTGTGCAACTAAAAACCGATAGAGGTTCTGATTCAAAACCAAAAACGACAAAATTTGTAAATTCTGTATTAATTTTCGATCGGTTTTAATTCCAATTTCGACAGCTATCGGATTCTGTGACACCCCTAAAGGAGTGTTTTCTTATTACGTTATCACGTAAAACTATCGTCCGTAAATTGACATTACAGACAGCAATTTGTTTTATTTCAGTTAGTAAATAGCTCTTGAATTTCAATTTTTAAGGTGATCTCCGAAATCACAGAGAATTCGAAAAGGATATATTTTTATACCCGATACACTCTGTGTCGAAGGTATATTGCGTCTGTGTGTTACATCCAGAACCAGTCGAGATAGACTATACGAAATGTGTTTAAAAATGATCAGTGTAACCAGGAGACCATGAGTAAGAACAAGTTCGAGAATTGGCCCGATTGGAGGTACTAGGGTCTGTCACAAAAATCCCAAAGCTGCCCCAAAATCGGCCGTTTTCGAAATATTTGAATGCATTTTAGAATTCGAGCGTATATTTAAGCCTCCGGTGAGAATTTAAAAAAATTGAACAAGTAAGTGTGATAAAGGGGCGGTTTTTATAAAGAAACTCAAGAAAAGTCGGTAAATGAAGCGCCAACGGTCTCAAAAATCTCTAGAATATTCATTCTTAATGGTTCGGGTTTTTGGGCGTGTTTTAAAAATTATTTAAACAATTTTGTCTGTGTCGGGTATTTTATTGCCAGGCTCGCCTGACTATAACACCCTTATTGTTAAATATAGGATCAGAAATCTACAACTCTTCTGCACCTGTTATTTACGGTCCGTGGTAAAAGGTTAAATTAAAAATTTTATTTCATGGGAGACTATCTATTAACGGAAGTCTCTCATCAACACCGCATGGAATATTCCCAGCCAGAATTTTCGCCATCGATGAACAAGTCATCGATTAATTTGTAATATATACAATCTAGAAAATATTTCCGTGTAAACTTGTTCTAAAATTTTATCAATTCAATTCTAGCTAAAATAAATTACCTAAATCCTTTGGCTCTCCTAACTTATGTACCTATCTCATTTGGGATACTTTCAAAACATATCCCTAATTTACCATTTGCACCATGGGCGGATTTAGACGATGTTCCGCGCTAAGAAGTTGCGATTTTCCTACCTCAGACAGCAGTCTTATTTGCATTTTATCTAGTGTGAACCGTCAGATTTTGTCTCCCCTAAAAACTTGCCGCCCTAGGTAGATGCCTATATTGCCTATATGGTTAATCTGCCACTGATTTTCATACGTATATTTTTAACAGTGAATTTTTTCGACTCGACTTTTTAACTGATCGAAAATTCGAAAAACTACCCCTCAAATTTCACAATTCGCCGTATATCGAAAAATTCAGCCATTCGCTTCGGTAATCGCAAATGCCGATTTCTACTGGGATGTTTGACCAAGTAAAATAATTTATCCAGATCAAAAACATCAGATTACAGCTCGATGATATCTGTACACCGTAATCTTCTCAATTTCACTTGTTAACTCTATCCAAAGCACACTTAATCAGTCCATATGACAAGGAGGGCAGTTATCCCGCAGTATTGTCATCAGAGATCGGTGGGTGGATACTGCGTGAAAATGGAATAATAAAACAAATTAGCAGCGCAATCAGCGCACTCCGAAGGGTTGGATTGCCGAGCTGACGTGAGAGCGAAGTCTAAAACGCCAATTACAAGCTGCGGCTTGAAGTACGCCCGATGATTTGAACTACTTACTCGAACTACCCTCGAGTGCGGTGCTTAATTCGTTTGACGGAACATTTTTCGGCACTTGCTTTTGACTTGAATTGAATGGTTCTGTTTGTTTGTGTAATAAAAGGGCCGAGACACTTGTCGTAATAATATGTTGAGGTTTCTCCTTCCGTCCCTTTTTTATTATTATTGTTGTTATTGTTATTATTGTTGTAAATCTGGAAATTTTACGGTTAATTTACGCTGAATTGATGCAAATTGTAAAGCTTTGCATTCAAATCTTCAAGCGAGTGTCCCTTAATTGTCTTGTCTGATTGATGGGAGTGGAGAGAGAGGATGTTTGTGTAATTTTTTTTTATATCTCTTTATTATCTGAATTAGTGTTTGTGAAAAATAAAATTGAAAAAATAAGGATTTGAGTTGATAGAAAGAAGAGAGCTTGGCGAAAGCTACTCTTTGAACAATTGGCTAATCAGATGCAAAAGATAACGCAAAATAGTGGATAACATTCGTTCAATCGCAAGGCGCCAAGGAAGAGGGTTCTTGTGAGAACAGATTCTATTTAAGAATAAAAGCCATGATAATCACAAGCACGAAGTTCTACGAATATCTTTTTGAATTGGGCCAGAATTTTTAGGAATCAATAAAATCAAATCAATCAAAAAAAAAGTCAATAAAACCATCACAAATTGACAAGTACATAATTTTCTTCAAACTGTACAACAAATTGGTATTAGGTATTGTTGACTGATTGATTGATTAAAATTGGAACTAGCTATACCTATTTTTATCCAAAATTTATCAACATTTTTCAAATGGATAATAAAACGAAAAACCATTTTTAAATCAAAAAACAAGTAAGGGTGTTATAGTCAGGCGAGCCTGACAATAAAATACCCGACACAGACACACATGTTCAAATAGTTTTTCATATCAAGAGTTATTTAAGGCCATAAGGGGCCCCATATACCGACTTTTGTTGAATTTCTTTATGAAAACCGCCCTTTTGCCACGCCCAACTTTTCCAATTTTTTTGATTTCTAATCGGAGGCCTTAATATATGCTCAAATTTTAAGTTTCAGTGGAATATCTCAAAAAAATCCGATTTTGGGGCAGTTTTGAGATTTTTGTGACAGACCCTAGTACTGGAGGTACCCTTAATAATGGATCTATCAAAATTTTTTTTTGAAGAGGATATTTATGGCTACAAAGGAAGCATAACTGCCAAATTTCGTTCAAGTCCCATTTGAATTTCGGATGAAGGAGACAATTTTCGAAAACCGCCCTTCTGCCACTCCCACTTTTCCAATTTTTGGAAATCATATTACTGGCCTTTAAATATGATCAAATATCAAATTTCATTAAGATATCTTGAAAAACTTCGATCTTAGAGCAGTTTTTGTGATTTTCGTAACAGACCCTAGTACTGGAGGTACCCCTAGAAATGGTCCGAATGGGTCCATTCTCAAACTTGTTCTTACTCATGCCCCGTGAGCACGCACACCAAATTTTGTCAAGATAGCTCAACTCCTTCGATAAGATAACTGTATACAGACAGACAGACAGATAGTGAGACGGACATGTCTAAATCGAATCTCCTGGTGACGCTGATCATTTTTATATATATTTTGTATGGTCTATCTCGACTGGTTCTGGGTGTTACACACAACCACACAAACTCAATATACCCTCGACACAGAATGTGTCGGGTATAATAACGCCTCTTTGGGGTGCGGCGTGAAAAATTCTTGTATGAACTCCCGCTGTGTAAACATCTAACAGGAACTCGTATCCCAATAGGAAACGAGCTATGCTTTAAGAAATTTCAATAAATTTCGATACGTTATCGTTTTGTTATATGTACTTATGTATATTGTGTAATTTGCTGCTTGAGTGGTATGGGAATTTCCACAGTCAAGTCGACCCTTATGTGCTTGCCACACGTAGATCGAAATTGAGCAATTTCAAAACAAAATTTAAATTGCCTCAATTTCAAATGTAAAATTTGTTCTGAAATTTTTTGAAATGGAGCAATTTCGATCTACGTGTGGCAGACATATAAATGAAAGTCCAAAAGGTGCTAAAAATTTTTTCGGTTTTTATTATCATAGTAAAATATCTGAAATTCTAGCTACTATTTTAAAAGGTTGGTGGTTAAAGTCAGCTCTCGTTCCTGGAAATCTGAGAAAAAAGTTGATTTCTTTATTTTTTTATCACACATAACAGTGTTTTCTCTATCATATTTGAGTAATTTAAATAACTCTAACTATTTCCTTTAACGTACTTAATAATTCTAAAAATATTAATCAATAAAAAACAGCTATTAACAAGTAAGAAAGCTAAAGTCGGTCAAGCCCGACTTTGAAATACCCAGCGTCCCGACATTTTGAGCGCACTATGTTTTGCTTCTCTATTTGTGGGCGTGGCAGTGGGGGGCCACATAAATTATTTCCCTACACCTTTCATTCGCCTTGGTGAACCTATGTTGCGTATTTAAAGCTTCTACGCCTTTTACTTCACAAGTTACGATAAGCCCTTATTTGTGGGCTTATTTGTGGGCGTGGCTCGAAGAGGACGGCGTCCATTTTTTTCCAGGATATATCCCTTTTTGTAGTTTACCAGTACACCAAATATCAATGGAATGTGTTGAGTGGTTCGCAAGTTACAAGCATTTTACTGAAAACACAATAAATTCATTTGCGGGCGTGGCAGTGGGCGGATGTCTCCCATTTTTACTTAGGATCATACTCGGACCCCGATATACATGTGTGCCAAATTTCGACTTCATTGGTTAAGCCGTTTCGGAGGAGATCCGACCACGGACGGACGGACGGACAGACGGACATGTCGAAATCGATTCAGTTTTTTATCCTGATCATTTCTATATATATTTTTCTATATCTCCGGAGCTTAATTCTCCCTGTTACAAGATTTGCACAAAACTAATATACCCCGCTTACGCTGGGTATAAAAATTAGTTAATGATTATTTACTGATTCCGTAAGAACAACTAAATACTGTTATTGATACAAAGTATAATTTACTCTTCTATTTATAATACCTATTTATAATATCCACGATTGAAAAAGGCTAAGGTAAAAGGTACAGACTCTCTTCCAGAAAAAACCCTTTCAAAAAATGTCACTTAACGTAGTTCACAATACACTATTATGTTGCAAAATTTCCTACTGGGTCTGTTACATCGCATTTTTTGGTGTTGTGCTCTCTCTTGCGCTGAACGTAATATGGCAAATCCTTCAACCGGAAGTCAAGTGCGGAGTGTTTTATTCACTAATGATCACATAATAGTCATTTGCTTAACATCTTCATCTCTGGCTGTTTTTGTTGGTTTCGTTGTTGTTGTTGTTGCTGCTGCTGTAAATTTGCAGTAAATTTTGTTGTTGTTGCTTCTTTTATTGTGGTCTAAATTGTGGAAATTGGATCGGCTCGGTTGTTGAAAAGTTTTAAAAATCATTAAAATAAATTGCCGCAGGTTAAACAATCTCAGCATAATTCCTCGAGTTCTGTTTATTCCTTTTTTCTTTGTTTCTTTTTTTTTTCATATTGTTTTTGTGGGTTTTCATTTACGGGGTTGAAATACAAACAATCAATTTGTCACAAATGTTAAGAGCCTTGATTTGGCTTCTGATTTTAGAATTTCCATTTATTTTCGACCTTACCGAAAAGTCGATTGCAAGATATGAGGCTGGCACTTTTGCGGTCTGTGATTATTCAGGGCGGATTGAAAGTGTTCTTAGATAAATCTACGAGAGCTTGGGTAGCATAAAAATATAAAATAATTATCCTCGCTGAATATTGCTCTAATTTTCGTTATTCGAATTCCTATCACAAGACAACAGATATTATTTAAATTCCGCAACTAAAGGTATGCATTTTAATATTTAAAAAAAACCCTATTTTTATCATTTTTATCCCAATAAAGAGAGACTACTTTTTATAACCTTAAGTCCATCCCAATGGAAGGGTTTAGGAAGATTCTCACAATTCCTGGAAGCATTTTTAAAGATGTATTCAAATGGATGCACCTTCAAGAATGAACAGTTCTCTATCCATCGGAGGAATTCTAAATATTTATATGCACAATTTTAGGCGCTGAGCTTAAATATTGCTTGCTGCCTATCTTAATCACAGGCATAATTATCGAGGACCGTATACAATATTTAGATGTAGGTTATCTTCGTGTGTCCTTTTTTGAGGTTATGTCAAAACCTAGATCCAATGAAGTTATTTCGATCTCAAATTCGGATTCAGCGACTCCGAAAACATATACCTAGTAAGTATAGTGACACCTCTTGGTCTGACAACTATTTTATTATCTGGGGCTGTGTAATCTAATAGCTGTCTAATTTTCAGAAGTTAAAAAACTCCATTCGTGAGAAAGTCTTCGTAGTAATCATCCGTTAAGTATGCTACTAGTTTTTATTTTCTTCAATTTTCTTGCCTTAATAACACTGGCACACAAAAAAAAATTTCCTTTTACAGAAGGGTGACATACCAATTTTTTTTTTTTTTGGGTGCTAATCACGAATCCGGGGTTAGATTTTGTCCATCACCCTCAGTTTTTGCCCCAGCGCCCCCCAAAACCCGCAAAGGTTTAATTTTCTAGTGCCATAAAATAAAAAATTAATTATCCCAACTTACAGTTTTTGGTGTCCTGAATAAGAATTTGAAGTCAACATTAAGCTACGACCCTTAATTTTCTCTCAAAACCCCTCCGCTTCCCTTATAAAACCCACCTGAAAGGTGAAATTTCTCCAATATGTAAGAAATCGAAATACGTGTCCCGGAATACGTTTTCGGGTACACTGAGCAAGAATATGCAGTCGAAATTACGCTACAACCCATAATTTTCTCTCAACGCCCTTCAGCACCCCTGATCAACCACCCGCCAGTAGGGTGCATTATAGCAAGTATTCGGGGCCACTTATCGAATTTGTCGTTTTTTCTTTCCTTTTTAATTATTTTTCCTGTAGACTCAATTTGACAGATTTCCTTGCCGTATTATCTTTATTTATTGAGAAAAAACAATTCAAGTTTTCACCGGAAAATAATCGCAATTTTTTCTTAAAGAAAATTTTCCAACGCCGTTGTAGGCGTCTTTTCGAAACCATTTCCGAATTTTCACAGTACCGTACACTGCCAATGACCAATATTCGCGTGGCCTTCGAAATGGAACGGGGAAACATTCGCGACATTCAGCCTTCGACGTCGTTCTTGCGTCGCAACGATTACCACATGAATCCGCAATTGTTCGTGCTGGACGTCGTGCGTATTTTTCAAGATCATCCGAGATTCTCTCGGGGTCTAAAGGAGAGTCATATAATAGAAATGCTTGAGAAAGAGTGCGTATGTTTTTTTTTTTTTTTGTCACTGGGAACGTTATTCCTTGTGCCTGAGTGATTCAGCTTATTGCATTGTTTTTTCTCTCTGCCTTCCTGTCGTGCCTCATTGCAGATCCTTCGCATGCGGTGATATCGTCGCTCAAGTAAGGAGCGCTCTGAAGGAGCTTTCAAAATCCGGTTTCGTGCGGTACATAAACGATGGTTACCGCACGCTTGGGCCATTTGCGAAATTGGCCTTGGCACAAAGTCCACGTCAGCTCAGCATGGACTGGGATCGGCTATGTGAGATGCAAAAGCTCAGCGTTCAAAGCGTGAGCTCGTCTATAAGCTCACGCAGCCAGCACAGCTAGGAGGTGTGATTTGATGATTGCTGTGACCGTGTCGTCGTTATCCACTCATGCATATGATAGGATTGGGTACTTACATATCTTTGACTTTTGAAATTTTAGCGAGAAATCAGATTAAATGGAATATATGTATGTATGTGTATGTACCTTTTTTCAAAATGTTCTTATCTCTAACAATAAAACAATAATGGTAGCTGCTTATGCAAATGAAAATGAAAATGCTGTGACAGCTCTCGTGAGCGGACACTTAAGGGATTCGAGTTTTTTTCCCCCTTTCAAGTAACCCGTTTTTAAACAGCCCCATTCAAAATATTCCTATGGAACTTTCCCTGTGGATTTAAAAAACTCTTCCATTGTAAGCACAAATGGGAAAAGAAAATGAAATATCTAAGGTTTTTGCGAAATGGTCATCACATGCTTTTATTTTCCCATAGAATACTTCCTTTTTCAAAATGTTTCTAGGGAAAAAATTCCCGTGGAATATTCATTTCGAAAAGGTCTAAAAAGAATTTCATTTCAGGACATCAACACAGATTCCTAGTTTTCAAGGAAACTTCTTGATTCTTGGAAGAAAAATGAATCTTTCCAGCCTTCTCTATAAATTGTAATGGGCGGCCACCGTCTTCGTGCAACTGAGGACGTCCGTTTCAATTATATATCTACTTTCTAGACTTTTTGAAAGTAAATTTTTTTTTCGATCCAAGGGGTTTTGGACACGTTTCTGATTTCTGATTTCAAAAAGCGCTAAATAAACCAAAAGAAAGCGTTTTTGGAAAGGAACGTGTTGTTCTAAAAAGATCGTTGTATATTTTGTTGTTATTTTTGTCTTTGAATATTTATTATAATACAAATGATTAAATATGCTTCTTACAAGTCTGCGTTAAGATTAGAAACGACGCGACTAAGACACCGAACAACCATCTCTTTCTTTCCCATATGCCATTCTATATCACAAAATAGTCACGCACAATGTTTCTCTAGTCTAAACGCAATCACAAAATTAAAGCTGTCAGATTCATCATTGGTTGATCTAACAGCTTTTGTGTAAGGAAGCAATACTTGGCTTACGTTATTACAATATTGAAAATTGAAGGAAAAACTTCTTTGAAAATTTTTAATGAACGCAACGAAAAAGCGTTAGATTTCGCGCGAAAATAGCTTGGTACTAAACAGAAGTTTTCGCGACGCGGGCCTTCCAAAAGTGCCAGATCTATCGCGAAAAGCGCTAAGTTGGCATCATTGCTTAGATCTATGGCTCGTTAAGTCCGAGGGCTGATTTAAAACAAGCCATGGTGGGGTTCGTGGGAACATGGAAACGCACCAAAACGCACAGACGCAAAAAATTATTTCGGAAGAGGTTTAAGGCATAAAAACTGTCCGCCGAGATCATTTTCTCAATCCCCTTGGGAATTGCCATATTTAGAGGGGCGCTTGAACCCCCAAAATCACCCTCCGAATACGCTCATAGTTCCCTTTGATGGTATTCGTCCTGAAACACAAATTTGAAATCATTATTTCCCTCCAAATGCAAAACTACCTCGAGTGGTATTTTTTTGTTCAAAAAAATCCTACAATTCTCACTGAATTCATGATTTCGGAAACGTATATAAAGCAATGAATTGAAGAAATTCTGTCATCTCACTAGAGCTGGAGAACTGTCGGAAGGTATATTTTCAAATTTGAAGACCATCACCATCATCACCATCATCATCACCGTCAACACCATCAACACCATCAACATCATCAACACCGTCAACACCATCAACACCATCAACATCATCAACACCATCAACATCGTCACCACCATCACCACCACCATCACCATCATCATCAACATCATCAACACCATCAACACCTTCATCGCCAACCTCACCATCATCATCACCAACCTCACCATCATCATCTCCAACCTCACCATCATCATCATCATCATCACCATCAACATCATCATCATCTCCAACCACACCATCATCATCATCACCAACCACACCATTATCATCACCATCATCATCATCACCATTATCACCATCATCAAAAACTTCACCATCATCATCATCATCATCACCATCGTCACCATCATCATCACCATCATCAACATCAGTGCTCGGACTTGAAAATTTTTAAAGGTGGTAGATTTTTAAAGAAGAAGGGGAGATTCGTATAAAAAGTTGTTTTAAATTTTTTGAAATAGTAATACTATGATCATGTAGAAAATTGGGAAACTTACATGTTTTAAGGTATTTTCTTTTATTATAAAAAATGTGTCAATATTTATTGGATGTCGTTAGGCGCCAATACTGCCAATCTTGACAATAATAAGCTACCAACATATTTTTCAATATCACATAACATTGAAGCACATTTTTATGCTATCAATTATTCTAAATTATCATAAAATAAATAAAACGAAGGCATAAATAAGTTTAAAAAAAAGTGGTAGATATCGACCTAGCGTAGTAGAAGTGGTAGAAAGTGAAAACAGTGGTAGATCTACCATCAAAGTGGTAGAAATCCGAGCACTGACAGGGATCGAAAATATTTATGAAATTGATTTTTATAACTTTAATATGCAATTTAAATTTAAAAATTAAGTATAGTTATTATTTTCTATTTTATACTTAAATTAACAATCGCCAAAAAATTACAAAATGAGACTTATTTTCTAAATTTTAAATTAATATGTCTAAGGGAGAGCGTTTCAAAAATCGTCAAAAATAGCGTACGTGATACTTTTATGTACATAATGAGTGTTTCCTTATGACGTTATCACGTTAAAGTATCGTCCGTTTGACTTTACAGACACTATTTATTTTTTTTCTGAAAATTTATTTTGCCAAGCTCAGTGCTTGATATACGATCAAATAACAAAAGAAACATGAAAAAGAATTATGATAAATTTCATAGCTATTGCCAGTTGATACTTCAAATATTTTTTTCAGTGCATATGACATGCTCAAGCAAACACACATTTGAAAAATTAGAAAAATTGAGCAAATGGTTGTGTTGGGCGGAACCGATTTATATCGATATCGGGACCCAATGATGAGCAATTTCACATAGATATGGGCACTTCCACGAGAAACTGTCGCACCCGTGACAGCCATTCTAAACACACTGTGTGCCATTTCAGTGCCCATAGGCGAAAACAGTAATCAGTGCCATCGTAGGAGTGCAAAATATTGTTAGTGTTCAGGAAAAAAAAAAATCGGACCCTGATCAAAGAATAGCCTGAGATTTCTCAAGCGTTTTAAGCATTTAAGCTCGCACACTCTAATGATTCAACTGAAATAATCTCTTATTTTTTAACCAGTGATTGAATAGGAGCCAAGAGAATCGATGAATAATTGAAACTTAATTTCAAGATCGCATTTAAGCGGCGCCGGTTAACTGTAATCGTTCCGTTTTCCTTTCACTAAAAAAACAAAACCTCTAAAGTCAAATAGGTACTCTAGAGGAAATCGCATTTTCTTTTTGTATTTTAATTTCATCGATTACAGCACTAATTATCAAAATCATTGCGATCTATAGAAGATAAAAGAGAGCCTCATCGAATGAATTTAACATCAATAAAAATATTTATTGAAATCTAATGAACCAAAATAAATTGAATCGATTAAGAGCTCAGAACTTTTACGGCAATCCGCCTTTCATTGCTCTAATGAAAGAAATTGCTGGGTGAGCTTTTTTTTTTGCCTTACGCTTTCGAGTAACCCTTTTTCTTTTCATAAAATTTTCATTCTGGTTTTTCTTACTTTTTATTATGGATTTCATTTCATTTTGCATGCGATTGCATTGAAGGAAGCTCAAAATCCGCATCTGCAACATTTTTTCAAGTGTCTTTTTAATTAGCGTTCCACGGTTCCTTAAGCATTTCTCCATATCATTTCACTTGCAAAAAAAGAAAATAAATAATAAATAAAAAATTCGAGATTCAACGGTTCTAGTTTTTCATTCTTCCTCCATCGAAATGCTATTCAAATGGCTGCCCGAAGGACTATCTACCTACCTATCTACCTATCAGACCATATTGCTCTACTCTCCCTTCCCCGCAGTCTTTCTTACCATCTCCCTCTGTATTTGTCTCTTTCCCTCTTGCCCTCTCAATTATGCGAAACTCAATCCGGTAGGGTGCAGTTGCAAGCGGATCCGTCGAAACCGCATTCCGATTAATAGTGCCCATTAAATTCAGCGCCGTACTCGTCAACCCATTCAACGTTTTTGTTGCTTGGCTCTAAATATGCATGAAATACGTTTCTTTCACTTGGCTCCACCGCAGAGCCGTAATACCGCATCTAGAAACCGCTCTAAGTACCGTTACAACAACTGTACCCATATCTGCCGCCATAATTGCGTATTTGTTGCTTGTTTTCCGTATCGCTGGTTTCGGTTTCGGTTTCCGTTTCCTATCCAGCCCGCCATCCATCCATCCATTCATTTATTCATTCGTTCATTTATTCAGCCATGCACACTCACACCTCTACAATGTGGAGATATACCTCCATTTACAATGCACACACAGTCGTCTACATATATACATATATACAGTGGGCTAACGCTCCCCGCTTTTCGGGGTGCAATATTTAAAAGCATTTTTTTTTCATGCATTTTGAAGTAACTTGCAAATTGAAAAGATTTTCCATTTTCCCTTGCAGTTTTCTCCTGTTTTTCTCATACAATTTTTTATATTATTTCTTTTTTTCATTTTTATTATTTTTAATTCTCGTTCACGCTTGAAATGATTTTTTAAACGAAGTAATGCCGAGACCCTCAGCTCAGCTCGGCTCGTCGATGTGCGGGAAGCAGTGTGCCGGTGTTGGGTGGGTTAATAGCAGGTAAAGGGGTGCGATATGGAATTGTGTGTGTTTTGTGGCTGCCCGAAACTGGTTGGTAGATTGACTTTGACTTTGCGGTCTTGTTGTGAGTTCTCGGAAAGCAACGCCAATGAGGCATCATTCTGCGTTGTGTGCTTGATTCTTTGGGCTCTATTGAATGTGAGTTATCCTTTGCCGACGCCATTTCCATCGGCCTTTCGCACTGATTTCCATTGAATATGAATTGAACTGAAATGAACTGAGCTGAGCTGAGCTGAATGGAGATGAGACGTGCTGACTGATTCCGTTCTAAAGGCATTGGCTTTTTCATTTACCGAGATTTTTAATTGGAAGACAAATTGTGGGGAAAATCCTTTTTGAATTCTCGTAGATTTTATTTCAATAAAATAAGAAACTGTTGAAGGTACCTACAGCATCAGCACTTGAAGGGGAGGATTTTTAATAAAAACTAGAGTTTCCTTTTCTGCATTTGTCTAATGAATTTTATTTCAATTGAAACAATATTTTTGGAATTTTTCGGAACATCGAGGTTTTTTCTTTGAACGCCATTCAGAAGGCAAATTTTTGCGAGATATGGATAAAGAAAGTAGATAGTTTGAAGTGTGGCCTGTGGAGGTCGGAATAGGGTCGATAACCGACAGGCTTGAGCATAGAATTTCTGCGAAAGCTTTTTTGTTAAAAAAAAAAATAATTTCATATAGATTAATCGACCTATTGTGAAGAATCCTTAACTGTTACCAAAATATCCGATGAGATCCTAAAGAAATAAATTTTCATATTATTGAAAATTATTCGAGCTTAACCGCATTGCACCTCCCGCCTGTGGGCGGACATTGCCCATTTTCTTGAAAGGATAAACTATTTATTCTCATCCGCAAGAAATGCACAGTTCCTGAAGAAAAATGAATTTGTTAATAAGGGTGATGGGAACTTCGTTATTGGTACTGACAGTGGTGGCAGCCCTTTCACTTGATATCCATGTTGAGTTAGTCCTGACAAAACTTGTAAACCGACATTTGGTAGCAGAAGCCATCTTGGATTTACAATGAAATAGAGTTTATTTAACTGCATTGTCAGCAGAACTAAAGGATTGTACCGAATTCCAGATCAATCTATCAACAGAAAGTGGGTCAAATTTAAATTACTAGATTTGACCCAAATATATAAATAACCAAGGCAAGCTTAATAGTACCGTTTAAAAACAACAGAAAGTACATTAACAATCGTTCTTAAAAGGTATGTACGCGCATATTGCTATTATATAAACATAGGTACATATATTTCCAAATTCACACAAAAGTTCAATTTTGGAAATGCCACCAGCAATCTTTAACCGCTTATAGCTCCTTAACCATAAGTGCAATGAAAAAAATATTTTAAGGAACGAATTGCAGGTCTAGTTATTTCTAACACGAGGGCTCAAAAAATTTAGTGTTTTCATTGTGTTTCGTCAAGTTTGATGTGAAACATGTAGAAAAAATCAGATGTATGTCTAACGTTACCAGGATGAATATAATATTATAAATAGAGTGAAATGTTTAATAAAAATCCTTCTTGAATTTTGAATTTTTATGCATCTACTACTACATCTACTACTATCTATCTAATTTCTTATATTTTCCTATTGTATTCAAGTTTTCAGAATTATAGGTTCTTTCTTAGCCCAGTTATACTCACTTGCACGTCAGACTCAGCATTTTCCCTACTGTGCACCGCCTAGGAGCATTTAAGGAGACTAAATGAGTCATTTCGAAAAATTTATAACTAAAATAAAGTCCATACAGACTCTTAAGGAGCACTCTAGCAATTATAAAAAATAAATTTTTTGTTTCCGGAAGGACGACTTTTTCCACGTTAGGTTCCGTGATCTTTTCTCCTGAAAAAACGCTAATTACTTAGGACCTTAGGAGTTCAAATAGGAGAAGAGAATTTTTAATTTTTGGTAGTGTAAAATATGGGAATTTATATTAACACCCATTTTATACAGTATTCTGTGGATTACAGCACCATCCTTTTCGCTGTGTGGGAGGAAAGCCTGTATCCAAAAAATTTTTAGTACAGTACACTCGGGATAACGTCAACCCCCAATTCCGTCAACATCCCAAAACGTTAACACTTTTTTATTTACATTGACTATTCTAAAACGTCAACAAAACCTAAAAGCTCTAAAAGGTAAACTCTGCTTAATAGAAAATTTTAGCTGTAATTACGTATACAGGGTGTCCCGTTGACATATGGGGTACCAAATTATATCCATCATTTTGAATAAAGTAAAAAATTTGGGTGTTAATTTGACACTTTTCATACCAAAATTGCTTCCAAAGTAAAAAAAATTTTAAGTTTTTTCCGAATTTTTCACTTTGAGCGTTTATTTTTTCCTCAATGGGTCAAACTTTTACCATTAATTTAATTTTTCCTAAAAGCACATACAATTGGCCTTCAAAGTACATTAAATTTATTTTCCCCTACAATTAACCATTGGCGTGGAAGAATTGTTTTTCTGGACCTAGTGTCAAAAAACTTAAAAGCAGAGACATAACAGTTATAAGAAATAAGGAAAAAAATTGGACTATAACTATTAAAGTTTGTATTAAAAAAAATTCATTTTAAGATAACAGTTTCAAACAATGAAAATATATTTCATTTTTCTGTAACAGTTATTGAAGAAAATTTTTTTTTTCCGTTGCTCATAATTTGTATCGTTCGATAAATATTTTTTACGTTGCCCTTATAACAATTATGAATGAGAAAAATTTTTTCCCGTTGCTTATAACATTTATTTTTCAATAAATTGTTTTTACGTTGCCTAATAATGACCGCGATCAGCAGCGCTATTAATGATATCAGTAGAATGGTATCACCAGTATACCACTATACATATATTTTCTCTCGTAACGAAATAAATTAAAAACTATTAATTGAAAATAAAAGCTTATAAGAAACGGAAAAGTTTTTTTCTCATTCACAATCGTTTTGAAGCAACGTAAAAAATATTTATTGAACGCTTAAAATTTTGAGCAACGGAAAAAATTTTTTCTCATTCATAATTGTTACAAGGCAGTGTAAAAAATATTTATCAAAAAATAAAAGTTTTGAGCAACGAAAAACAAAAAAATCGCAATCATAAGTATTATCGACTAACGTCAAAAATTTTCGTCGTTTTAAAAGCAATTTTTTCGATTCTAAAAAAAATTTAATAGTTATTTAGGATCTCTGCTTTAAAGCCACATAACTCCTCAGGGGTGCATTTGGTACCCCACCCTCACATACGATTTTTTGTTCATCTTGGACCCTCCTACCACCCCTATTAAGGAATGAACTTCCCAACGGGACACCCTGTAGAATGCGAATTCTCAGAATTCCGGGAATCTCCCTTTGTGTGTAGTTTTTGCTCTCTTTGTTCAGTTGTGTTTCGAAATTTTTAATGTTGCGCGTATAAAATGAGCTCTAAAAAACTCATATAAAATATTTTTTCAATTTTTCCAAATACATAAAAATTTGTTTGAATCAGATTATTGGTTGGTTTTAGTTTGAATACTAAAATAACATTTAAAACTATAATTCCAACATTATTTTGGTCTAAAATGAGGACAATCATAAATTAGTTGACGTTATCCCGAGTGTACTGTATTCGAATTGAGGGATGAGAATGGCACCGTTTCAATGCATTTATGAGGGGAATACTTACATATATCTAGCTGCATATATGACGGCGTTCAATGAAAGGGAATAAAGGTATATAATAATTATAATAAACGTTTATTCGAAAAAAAAAAAAAAATTTGGAAAAACTCGACTTGCATGTATAAAAATTAAATTTTCCGATATGAATGAGACGTCAGCGGGGTCTGAAACCACTCTCATTCGATTCACAACAAAATTTTACGCTAGAATTTGAAAAAAAAAAATTTTCGTCCGACCGACCCTTAGGTCCCTTTCATTGGAAGCCGTCACATATATGTATGTATTTGAGGAGCACTGTGCATTGAACCAGTGGTGACTTTTGTGAAATTTCATTGAGTAAAAAGAAAAGAAAGGATATTTTTGTAGCTTTCTGTGCGCTACTCAAGAAAATATCCCAACACTGTTTTTAAGTACGTTGATAGAATTATCATCCTCGATCCCCTGATGAAGCCCTCTGGAAAAATTAGATATTCTTATACCCGTCTTATACGGGACCGAAGAAATTATTCGGATATATTGGTCAAATAAATGAATAAAGTATTTTTGTCAAAATAACGTTGCGTGTTTTTAGGATAAATGTGTTTTAAGATTAAAAATTTTTGCATGAATAAGTCCTGGAAACATTTGTAATGTTTTTCATTCTATCGCGAGAAGTTTGTATGAAGTAAACGTTGTCTACATGGTGTCATTTTAATCAGAATTCATAAATCTCCCCATCTGAACTTCTACTGCCTTGGGAACTAGCCCCACCTTGGAAGAGCATTTGTTTTTTACCTCTTGCGTCTGGTATCCAAGGCCACGGCTTCAGGATTCTTAATTCTGTTAGAAAGCATATTTGGCTTCAAATTATAAGAAAAACAGACAAACAGAACCATTTTTTTTTTTAACTTTATTTTGTTTAATATAATTTTAAATTGTGTAAACTGTTTGATGTTCTCTTGTCGTGCTCTGGAATATCAATATTGCTACATTATTTTAAATTAAAACAAAAAAAAAAAAAAAAAAAACGGATTATTGCACAAGATAAACACTTAAACACTTAAAAACTACAACTATTGCGGAAGATTTTATCAAGAATTTATATACAAAGCTCTCTTAACTACATAAAATTATATCAACAACGAAGGGAAGAAATCGCTTTACAGTGGACAGCCGTGAACATAGCCAACATTACGGAATAAAGCGGCTGCGGAAGTTGTCAGGAAATTAAGGGGATTTCCAGCAGCGAATGATGATAGCCCTGGTGCGCAGCAGCCTAAGCCGTTAGTTCCTGCATCTCCCGCTGCGAATTCCTTCTCCAAAGTGGCCTGATGGCGCAGTTGTTCCAAGCGAAGTTGATTCTGGCGTTTCCATTTTGTTCTAAAGCGAAAACCCATTGAGAATATATCGAGGAACAATGAAATCAATTATCGCAAATCTACTACCTTCGATTTTGATACCAGGTCTTCACTTGCGTTTCCGATAAATTCAACGTCTCGGCCACATCGCTTCGGTCCGCCACAGAAAGGTATTTCTGACAGCGAAACTTCCTCTCTAGATATGCCAATTGCGCATGCGTGAATGCTGTCCGTCTTCGACGTGGCTTCCGACCGCTTTTCGTGCCCAAAACATTTCCCAATGGACCGGCCATTCCAAGTTTACGTTGATTTTCAATAAAATGGGTGTGTTGCAACGCCGGCATCGAACGTTCATTGCTTGGACAATTTTGATCCGATTCGATGCTGGACTCATTTGTGTTGAAATTGAGCGGCGGAGAGTAACGACGTGAATGAAGTTCATTATGACAATTGAGTACTTCGTTTGAATCGGGCGAGGATCGTTCTTCAATATCAATTTCTGAATCGTTATCGGAGAGATCGGTATCTGCGAGAAGAAGAAAAAAAGTGGAATATCAATTCACGAGGATGTCATTGAGGTCCAATCAAGTAGGGCCATTAGGTATGGCAGAAATTTCGCCCTTTCTTTGGCCTGTCAATATTCAAAATTTCTTAGCTTTAAAAAATTCATTAATTTTTACTTGAAAGGATTACTTCATGTTGTCTTACTGTAAGGAAGGTTAGGAGTATCGAGAACGTTCTTATCTCTCGAAACCCATAGCATTAAAGTTTTACAAACGAAGAAAATAGTTTTCCTTGAAGGGTTTCAAATCCACATGGATACTGTTAACATCAAGTCCTGGTTTGGTCCAATTATAGGTAGGTACTACACCTGATTTAAATCTTCAATTTCAAGTTCATATTTGAAAAGATTTCAGAAGAGCCCAGTAGCGACTGCCCATCTGAAGTATGAAGTGTATGATAAGCCCCTAAAATTATGTTAACATGTAAAGGCTGGTCTCCAGTTCGGTAAGGAATGTCAGCAGAAATTTTCTATTTTTTTCTTCGAGGAAAAAAGGTAGTACTACAGAACTTTTTAGTGCAACAGAGGCAATCTGTCATATGTCACATGTGTCAAAAAAGTGAAACGAAACACAGAAATTAAAAAGGCGCGATTATAAACGTTCAGAATAAAAAGCGCGCAAATTCTTCTACTCTCTTTAACAAGCGATATTAATTCGCTTTTATTCTCGTTTGAGAAATTTATTAAGCGTTTTTGGTTTTTTGGGGTTTTTCTCCATGTTTTTTTGAAAAAATCCGAAAAATGGATGCACTATTTCTAAACAATCACAACTGACCTTCCTCACTTGTCAAAATTTCTCCAAGAAACAATTCATTTGCAATTATTTCTGCTGATAGCCTGGGTTACCGTGCACATTTTATGTCAAAAAAACGTATTAAAATATGTACTACTTTTTTGCCGAACTGGGGACTGCATGCAGAAAATTTCTTGAAGAAATATTTCTTAAGCATTTCTTTGGCTTTTTTTTACATGGAGTTTTTCATTCCTTGGGGAACTGGAGACCAGCCTTAAAGCTGAATAAAGCTAAAATATTGAGGGGCTTTAAGACATATCCAATGCTTTATAGAATGAACCATGCAGCTGAATTACAATAATTTAAGGATTTTTTTTCTTAAAATTACTCACACCTTGACGAAATAGTATTTCGGAAATACTAACTGAAAAGATTCATTCATAAAACTTTACTTTCAAAAAAAAAAAAAAAAAAATCGCAATTTTTTGCCTCCCGCAAATTTAAAAATCATTACTAAGTATCCCATAGTGAAGCGCGTGCAAACGCTTAACAGCAGAGGCTAAAGGAACACAATTTTTTCAAATTGATCCTTAATACACTGGCGCACTAAAAATAGTCTAAAATCATTAGCATGAGCCGGATGGATTCCTTACAGCCAACTCGTGCTCTACATTTTTCGAGAGGTTAACCGAACGATTCGCATAATACCTCAGTTGGAGAGATAATTTTGCTAAATATACTCGCAGAGAAATTCACCGAGAAATTCACTAATGGAACTTCAAGTGGGCGACACGCGCGTGTCTGTCTTCTAAAATAATTCATACGTGGAAGCGACCAGCCGCTCGTCCATATAAGTACGCTCGTTCGCAATCGAGTGCTCAACAACTTTACTTCGGTAGAAAGCACAGACAAGGAGTGAGCGAAAGAGGGAGAGAGAAAGAGGTATTTCAATGAATCAATTTGCGAAAAAATATGCGAAAAAGCCTCACGACGAGACCTCGAGACAAAAGGATGTTATTTATATATATCCGCCGGAGATACGTTTTTATCGGTACACGAGTGTGTGTCTGCGAATATCCTGCGTCACATTCCCTCTTATTAGATTCACGTGTTGGTTGTTGTTTTTTTTTTTTTCATTGCTTTCAATTGCTTCCTGCCAGACATGGGGAGTCAATTTCTCGGTCGGAAAGCGTTTTAGTTCTATTGATGTCTTGTAGGCATCTCAATCGTCACGTGTACAGTGGGAAAATGCTGAGAAGCACCGCATGTTGTCCTTTTTAACAAATACGAGAGTTTGAGGGACTTGGCTTTTTGACTTTTTAACCCCTATATTTAGATCAATTTAATGCAGGAAAAATATACATATGTGTATAAATTCATGGAATAAGTTCTTCTGAGAGGATTGTTGTTTTTCGTTTTTACCCTCAGGCTTGATTTTGGATTAAGAAATCAATCGAAGATTTTGGTAAAAAAAAAAAAAAAATCACAAAAGTCACGTCCTGATGCAATATGGAATTTGAAGGTGAGATGAGGAACTTTATTCTGTAATCGGATTGAGGCTCGACAGAATGAGCCACCAGCATGGATTAATAACTCCATGGCATCAATTCAGCAGAATCAAAGAGGCTGAAGAACTCTGACTAAGGTTAAAATTCAAGTAATGAAATTAATCTAATCCTTCTAAGGTCCTTGACAAAAGGCGAACAATTTGTTTCAAAGCATCAGACTCTTAATTTCTTAAGATCTCTTGAGCATGTAGGTACCTATCACTTGAGAGATAATGTTCTATCAAATAAATCTGTTAAGAAACTTTTGCTCCACTCAATCTAACGCATTCCCGTCTAATTGCCATTCATCCGCTAACAATGCAATGCCGTCCTCCAATGCACTCTTCATATAACTATTCGCATTCATGTCATTATGACTTGATAATGTCAAAAGGATTTTATGTTAAATACTCTATTTAATTCTTTTCTCATCGTCACCGTCATCGTCATCATTGTCGTGCTTTTTCACATCAACATAACTACCAAGTTAACACGTTAACCAACCGCAGGCTATTTGTGGTGAGCTTTCATTACCATCCGTTCTTGGCTTCTGCTCCAGCCCTTGTGCTTGTTAGGTATTTCGAAAATTTATTCACACCATGGGGGATTCCTGTGGCAGTCCGTCAGCCAGTCATTCAGCCACTTATTCATAAATTGGAATGAATTCTGTTTCTCGGTGGATTCATGTTTATTTTATTTTATTTTATTTTTTTTTTCGTTCAAACCGAGTGTCTGCTTTTAGGCGTTTCACATGCGAGAGAGTGTGGCTGTGAGGAAGCTGGAAATGGAAAAGTGCTTGTACGTGACAAATTGCTTATGTGAATGTTAACGTTCTTTCTCTTCACATACGATTCGCAACGAACTGTTGAAAAATTAATCCATTGCCCTAGGCTGTTTTGGGGTCTTTTATTGTTTCGAATCACATTCATTCCGTTTTGAGACCTTTTTTCAGAAGTGCTTTTGAGTGGTGTTCGTGTATTTATTTACGCAATCAATTTTTAATTGGTCTTTGATTAGGTAGTCGAAAAAATTTTATTTTTATTCATTGTTTATATGTAGATATATCTATATATTGTACATTACTTTTATCTAGTTGCCACAAATGTTGGCTTTCTTTAAAACGTTTCAAGCGAAGGGACTACATTTTCATAAATCTCTCGGTGGTGTGGCTTTCAAATGCCGATTCAACTGAACTCAAAGCACGCGATAGTCCCATTGAATACCCCAATCAATGAATCTCATTAGTTTTCAATAAGATTACCTTTTTTGCAGAAAACTATCATTTTTTTAAGCTTCTTTCAGGATCATGAACAGGGCTCGGATTTTATTGACTTTTATAAATTAAAAGCATACATTATGGGGCAAAAAAAAATGTTCTTTCCAACATTTTGCGAATAAGTTTAGCGAAGTTGAGCTTCAAATCTGTTTTCGAACTTCAAAACATTTCACATTGAAGTTAAAAATCGATTCGAATCTTGAATTTTTGTGAGTTGAACAAAATTTTTGCTCCATAAAGTATGCTTTAAATGTATAAAAGTCAAAAAAATTCGTGTCCTTATCATGAAATTTCATTTAGAGCCCTCAGTATGAAGTGCGCATTTTCAAAAAAATTTTGAAACTCCAAAAACACCTTAATTTCTTTAAGTCACAGTTTTTGAAAATAATTTTTGTTAACATGACGTATTTATGTTACTCTTCTGTTAATTAACATTTGAATATTTGAAGAAATTAAAGTGCAAACCACGTTAAAAAGTTTAAGGTTTGGATCGGTTTAATTATGCAAATATTTTATTAATTTTGATTACCTAACTGCGTACTGAGAGGTAGGGTAGAAGAAAATTTTAACGTTAAGCTCCTAAAGGTGTGCTTTTAAGTTTTAAGAAACTAGATAAGTTAACGGATTAAAGGAAATTAATAAAAATCCAGAAATCTTCTGCTCAATGTGTGTCTAAAAGGACATGTCTAGATGGAAGCAAGTGAACAGATTTCTCACAATCGGGAACGTTCTAAATATTTAGTTCTGAGGCTATCGGCCCCGCTCGAAAATAAATAATGAACAATAGAGTGTCCCAATAGGGCGTTTCAGACGTTAAAAAAGTGTTTAACGACCTCTAAACCCTAATGAAAAGTATTTAAAATCATGCCTGCATTTTTCGTTTTACCTTATCATTCGTTTTAGACCCCGCCGTCATCGAAATTCAACACTTTTTTCACTTCTGAAACGCCTCATTGGGACACCCTATTGTCGAATTTCAGAGTTGCACGAAAGGTTTTTGAAAGCTTATGGTTTAAAGTATTTATGAGAATTTCTTCAGATTTTTTTTGTAAAAGGTTTAGAGGTTGCAGAGCGTGGATTTTCCAAAAAAACCTACTTTTCTGAATTGCTTGTTAAAGAGAGGTTCTAAATCAACATTTCAACGTTTTTAGGCAATCGGAAAAAAAGTTTCCATACTTCGTTTTCATTTACTTAAAATACAAAATATATTTACTTTATAGGCCATTTAGGCGCCTTTAATTACATTCTTGTTTAAGTTGGGCACCACAATGAGGCTTCATAATTTCTAAATTTTATATGAAAATGGTTAAAATTAATGATGAAGTCCTTTATAATTTATTATAAGAAATCATTTTATTGTAGTTCTGAAGCTATGTTCCATTATGTTCTTAAAAATATAACCAGGCTTGCATTGCATACCTTCAGGCTTGACTTCAAAACCCGTTAAATATCTAATAAATTTTCTAACACTTTTAATTATATGTCATTGGATTTACAATGAAAATAATACATAGGTATTTCTTTTCAATTCAATAACTTCAGATGGGCCGCTGAGAAATTATGATGCCCACCGCAGAGCACAACTTATGAAACAGGCAATCGAATTACTGATTAAAGATTATTAAAATCCTTTTTTCATTGCCTCTGAGTGTCTCTAATCCTTTAAGTTCGGATCAAAGTATTTCTTTTTTGCAAGTCCGTGTGTTCAAAGGTTGAGAATTTTGGCTCATTTTAGTAAGTAGAAAAAAAGCCTTAACTTTTAATAAGATCTAAGGTAATTGAAGTGGCTGATTGACAAAATTGCCTAAGCTCATATATAGGTACATATAACTCAGATAATTTCTTTTTCTGTATAATGGCGGCACTGTGGGCTTGCTCAAACGAGTGGGAAAGAGAGGTGAGTGTATTTTGGACAGAAATTGTATTAGATGAACTTTAATGTTCTTCCTTGAGTTCGTTCTTTTTTAAATCCCTCACAAATCCTCTTCCAGCGCTTAACACATAGGATTGAAAATCTTTCGTCGAGCGCTGACGGGATATCTGAGATTATGGGAATTGTATGTATTTAATTTTAAATCGTTGAGTCAATTCTATCAATTGATTTAAAGTTTTCGAAAAAAAATTCTAAGCTAAAAATACTGAAATTTCAGAAGATATATAACAGCTTCTCATCTTACCAGTGTCTTGTTGTTGTCGATTTATTAAATCCCCGAGAAGATCTCGTATTAAAAATGACTTCGAATTTTGTTGATGCATTTTATTTTTTTAAGAACAAAATTATTTTTTCTCGTAATTTAATTTTTTTTTTTTATAAATTTCAATTTTATTTAAAAATAATTTCCCGTATGCCTTTTGAGATTCGCGTACAACTTTACCACATACCATTTAAATAATATTTAGCATATTTGCTTAAATCAACCGTTTACCGCTAACCGTCGCGTCTGAAGTCAAATGACTAACTGAATGCAACGCAAGGATTAATCCTTTTAATATCGCCTGCCGATTAATCGGCGACGATATTTCTCTAATAGATTAAAAATCTCAAATGTTCGCTCTCACCCACGAAAACCGCCGCCGCTCCCACCACACGAGCAACCTCTATCGAACATCCACACAAACCACTATCCACCAAACGGTACAAGAGCTGAGATGTCGGCGGACATGTTAGCACTCGTTTAGCAAGGCATTTAACGGTGATTAAATCAAATTTTCGTTCCGTTTTCGTTTTCATTCGGGCTCACTCGCTCGCACTCTCTCTCTCTCTCTCTCTCTCTTTTCACTCCTACGCTTATGCTGCCATATGAAGTCTCCTGCTACCCAAAACGATAGCCATTTTGTTTTTAGTACCGTTATGCTGACTTGGCTAGCACTCTCTTGCGGGGTTGCTCTCAGACTCGCATATAGGTGTCTCTCTTCCGCTTTAAGCAATAAATTCTCACAGGATTTCTTAAAAAGTGCAACGCTTTAATATCATTGGCCCAACGTTTAGTAAGCTCTGCCCCTTCGGTAGGTATTTGTACTGGACTGGGGTAATTTTAAGGGCTTTTTTTTAATACACTCAAATACACTTTGATTTGAAATTATGCTTCTTAAAACTCTCAGTTTAGCACAAATCGTATCCTGGGGAGTTATTTTGGGAGTCTGTTCTAATTAAAGGTTAAATATTGAAGAAGGAATTTAAGTACAGGAGCAGGGCCGTTTTTAGGCATAGGCTACATAGGCTGCAGCCTATGGGCCCGCACCACAAAGGGGGCCCGCATCAAAAAAGGGTATTGCCTTTTGGTTTTCCACTGCGCAAACGATTTGTTTGCATAGCAGTGACGTTTTTTTTTTCTTTTGGTACTCTGGGGGGCCCGCACCACAGGCATAGCCTAGAAACGGCTCTGTACAGGAGAATTTGGAAACTTCTTTTAGATAGACACTTTTTTAAAAAACACAGATGGACTTTAAAATCTTAGAAATTTAATTTAAAATAAACCACCCACTGGGAAAAACTTAAACTAAAATACAAAGATTCACGTGAGATGATCATGGTTTTCCTCTTTGAAACGATTTAAAGCTAAAATTGTAGCGCCAATCAGATGCAAGGACCCAGTGACCAAAACATCCAGATGTCGTTCACTACCGTAACGCTTTTGTATGAACATCAGAGACTCCAGTATCGTTTCGAAGATGTGTGAATTATTTTCATCAGTTGCCTCCGAGCATAGAACATTCCAATTCGCCTCATGCATTTTTGTGCGCTTCAATTGCTCCGCGATGCTAATTGAAGTTTGAATGTCATCGCGTATATTTCCGTTTCCGCCTATTATATTCGGTACAAAACAGACCAAATCGAAATTATTGTACACTCGAATCACTTCCAGGAGCTTCCTCGAATCACGATCACCGGTGGCATTGAATAGCAGGATTTTAGGCGCAACACTATGGAATGAGAAAAATAAAATATTCAACGGGATAATTACTTCAGCTTATATATTGAATAATTATTTTTGAATTAATTTAAAAAAAAATAAAGTTTTTGGAGGGGGTATTGCAGCTTTTTCGAGCAAAACTCAACAATGCATCATCCGATTTGAACAAAATATCCCTCAAATTGAACATAATGAATCCATCTAACACTTTTTCTTATATAGTTTTAAAATCTGCCACGACACTAAGGTTCTGTAGAGCCTTGAACCTTGAAAACCACACATTTTTAAACAAAATTCATTAAATTTTTCCATTCATCGGCATCTAAAAAATCGATCACAGACAGAGAAATTTATTTTTTGCATTTTTTATTTAAAGTTGGTTTTTTACCCAACAAAATAAGCCATTATTTTCCAAAATCTATGCGAATATAGCACAGTTATAGTTGTATAAGTGACGGAATAAAAGCAATGTAGGCAATGAAAATTATAAAAAAAAAAATACGTTGCATACTTCAAAGCTGAAATGTGTAATTTTTACTGCCTATATTGCAAAATGTTGTTTGCGATCGACTTTTTAGATGCCCATAATCATGATACAAGAAAACAAGATAGCGCCACTTGAGAGAGGAAACGTCACAAACTCAAAATCGCGATTCGTTGTTGTTGTTTCCCATGTTAAACCGGCTTTTTACTTTTTTGAATAGCATGGGAAACAACAACAATTTCTCGCTCAGCGACGTCACAAACTCAATTTTCGGCTCTCAAAGAGAGCCTCAAAATAGCGGTACTGAAGTGGCGCTATCTTGTTTTCTTGTATCATGCCCATGATGATGTAAACAAGTTTAATCGATCGCCATATTAACACTCACCTCTCTTCCGTCACCTTTGCAAACCAATCGCTACAGATATGCGTACTTTCTATCGTATGGGCTCCATCAAGATGAATACTTAAAGCGGGATGGAGAGCTTCATTAATATTTAATACGATCAAAAGAAATTTTCCATACTTAAAATTCATGAAATTTATGCGCTGACAACGTCCAGGCCAATTGCAATGGGTAAGTCCCGCTATAATGGGCTCTGTAAGCTTCGTCTCATTTATGGGGAAGTCCCTTTTATATCCGTTTCGATGTTGCCGTAGCCAATCGTAAGCGAGCTGTATGGCCAACGAACCATTCAATTGAACGATATTATTTAAATTCATCAAAGTGGATTTGTAATTCGTATTCTCCAAATACTGCGAAAAGTCTGGTACAATGTGGAGAGTGGCCTTGAAAAACAAAAAAAAAAAAAAACGCTTTTATAAACTAAAAAGAGATTAATGATCGACCTCTACATACGTTCTTTTCCACAATGCGCTTCCTGATCACCTCGAGACACTCCGGTTGTCTGACTGTTGTAAAAACATGTGATCCCGGCTTAATAATGCCTGCCTTTTGCCATGCGATCTCTCTCAAAGTTTCTCCCAAAATCTGGGTATGCTCGAGCCCTAATGAAGTTATTCCCACTGTTCTCGTATTGCGCAGTACGTTCGTGCAATCCAATTCACCACCTATGCCAACTTCAAATACAATTACATCCAGCTTTTCAGCGAAGAAGACATGAAGAGCTAAAATCGTTAGGAACTGAAAATAGGCAGGTATATCCGCGGCGTCCTCTTTGGCTTCCTGTAAGCTTTTGTAAACGAACCAAAAGGCCTGCGTGAATTTTTTTTTCTCGATCGGAATCCCATTTATTCGTATTCTCTCTGTAACGGAGACCAAGTGGGGTGAGCTAAAAAAGCCCGTCTTTACACCATATTGCCGTAGAATGGACTCGGTTAGTGCACAGGTTGAACCCTGAAAATGATGGCCGGAACAATTTGATAAAGAAATTTGAAAAAATATTAAATGGATATGACGTTGCAATTTGCTTGCGATAATCATCATCTAGGGAGAATATAACTATCACGAAAATATGCGTCATGTGTACACAAGGTTATCGGAAGTTAGTGATTAAAATATGTTTTTGTTTTTATTGCTCACTTTATTGAATAATGCGGGTCTACCTAGGGGAATTTTTTGGAGAAAAAATTCGATTTTTAAAGAAGCGTTTGATATAAAAACATCTTTATATTTATGAAGAATAATTCCTGATTTTCTTTATTATAAAAAAATATCAGAAAGTCTCTACTTTAACCCATTTGCGCCCAAACAAAACCGATAACATTGATAAAAAAAAAACCATACACTTGAAATTATTTTTGAAGCCTTAATGAAATAATTTACTGCGAAAAAAATGTTTCCCACTTTTCTAATATATTATGCAGTAAAGGGTTAATAACATAATTTACTCCGACATTCTTCACATATTTAATACATTATGCAGTAAAGGTATAAACGCCTAATTTTGGCTTTTCATTAAGTAACTTCACTGCAATAGTAATTGACAAATTTTAAAATGGCGTCGGTTATATAGTACAGCGGGCGCAAATGGATTAATATATGATTCAAATAGTAACGAGCAAGTCAAGAATAGCCAGAAAGGTTACTTTGTAATGAGTTAAATATAAGTGGTGGAATAAAATGAAATATATTGTACATACCTTTCCCTTGGTACCTGAAACATGTATGAAGGACTTTTTATCCAATTCGTCTAAAGTGATTCCTATTCTTTCGAGATATTTTGGCATATTCGCCAGAGCTGTAAGCCTTACGTTGCCACCTGTCACCCGTCTCACAGTATCGGCATTTGGCTGTAAGGTATTAAGAGTCCTAATGGCTTCCTAAACGATTCAAAGGGATTTTTCCATTCATCAATTGTAAAATGTTAGGTATGTATATTAAATTATTTGAATTTACTCAAGCAGTAGCATAGCGAGGGGTACGTCGAAGGGGGAATTCCGCCCTTGGGCGCAAAATCATATTTCAATTTTTATGAAGGTATTTTTATTGAGGCCGGTTGAAGGGGGCGGCATTTCCTGTATTGTGCCCCCATCGTTACCCGGGCGCCCAAATGTCTCGCTACGCCACTGTACTCAAGACATAGAAATTCATTAGAATTACAACCCCTTTCACTTTGCGATGTTTTCTCTTTCGTAAACAAAAACTTCATGAAATTAAGAGAGCGCAATTTCAAAAGAGCGTTAAACATTTTAACATGTTGAAAGATTTTCGGGGATCACAGTCAATTACTGCGACATAAAATAAATATTATCGAAAATAACCATTTATTTAAAACGTCTTTTAGTATAGAATTATTTCCCTTACCTCATATTCCAATTGAATTTGATCATCGCTTTTTTGTTGCCCATTTATTGTGGGCGCGTTTGCTGCTGTCGTTTTGAAACGTTTTGTATGGAAAACATGTTCTTCAAATGTTGGCAACATATTATTTGATACCTTGTTGTTGTTCCACGTGAAAGTCCGAAGGTAGACTTCTTTTTTGTGGTTAGCGCGTCTATGCACACCACGAAGGTTCGATCTTTTCGAGGCAACACAACAGCCAACGATCTCTCGACTCCAACTGACTGAACGTAAAGTTGCTCGTAGGCACATTATTGATCGTTTGATTTGTACAACTGAAAGCATAACAAAATAAAATAAAAATACTGAACGAGATTACGTTCCGACGGGCTTATCAAATTCTCCTCATCGGCCTTTGATAATAAATTCATTCGAAACATTAATTTTTTATTTGAGCAAAAAGTTTACGGATGGATTAGAAAATAATCATTTAAGATTGAATCATATTTACATAAAAGCTTTTTTGAATTTTTGTATTTATTCGTTTATCCCTTTTGTGGAATTTTGAATAGCGGTTATGAGGCATTTCACTATCCTATAAACCAGATTTGTATAATATACCTAAGAAATTTTTGATTGAAACTTTATAAGTGCCATTTTTAATTTTTTTTTATTTTTTATTGTAGTACATATTTTTAATATTTTCACAAAAATTAAAAACATAAACAAAAAGTTCAAGAGAATGTTCATTTTTAAGAGAGGGGCGAGATAGTCGTGGTGGGTGTGGTGAACTCATGGGACTCAACACGTGTTTGGTTTACATTTGGTTGCCGACTACCAATTTTTTTCTGCGACCATCGAATGTACCAGGCAGTGCTGCCAACTCCTCAGGAGCAAAAAGCGCTGATTAAAATTCAAATCGCGCTAAAAAGCACCGGAAATCAATGAATCCCTATTTCTAATTTCAAAAAGCGCTAAATCAACCAAAAGAAAGCGTTTTTGAAAGGTGACGTGTTATATATCTATACGTATTTCGGCGAATTCGTTTCCGCCTTCATCAGGACGATTCCTAATTCTGGTATTGCAGATTGCTGTTACGCGCTTTTGCAGTCGCAACGACGATATGCCATTCTATATCACAAAATAGTCACGCACAATGTTTGTCTCGTCTAAACGCAATTACAAAATTATAGCAGCCAGATTCATCATTGGTTCATCTTTTAGCTGTTGTGTTAGGACGCAATACTTGGCTTACGCTATTACAATGTTAAAAATTGAAGGAAAAACTACTTTGAAAATTTTAATGAACGCAACGAAAAAGCGTTAGATTTCGCGCGAAAATAGCTTGCCGCTAAAAAGAAGTTTTAGCGCCGCGGGCCTTCCAAAAGCGCGAAAAGCGCTAAGTTGGCATCACTGCTTAGATCTATGGCTCGTTAAGTCCGAGGGCTGATTTAAAACAAGCCATGGTTGGGTTCGTGAGGACATGGAAACGCACCAAAACGCACCGATGCAGAAAATTATTTCGGAAGAGGTTTAAGGCATAACAAAACTATCCACCGAGATCATTTCCTCAAACCTCTTTGTAATTCCGCGCATTTCGAGGGGGGCTTGAACCCCCAAAATCACCCTCCGAATACGCTCATAGTTCCCTTTGATGGTATTCGTCCTGAAAACAAATTTCAAATCATTATTTCCCTCCAAATGCAAAACTACCCCGAGAAATGGTACTTTTTTCAAAAAATTCCTACAATTCTCACTGAATTCATGATTTCGGAAATGTATATAAAGACTTGAATTGAAGAAATTCTCAGTCATCTCAGTAGAGCTGGAGAACCGTCGGAAGGTACATTTTAAAATTTAAACACCATCATCATCACCACCATCACCATAATCTCCATCACATATAACCATATATGTCACTCTCATAGGTATTGTGTGGGACGTTTCGTGCCAGATAGAAAGAGATGTTACTCGGCAGGCAAAAAAAGAGCGAGAGAAAAATACTTTTGGTGAGTACCCAAGTAGCAAAATAGGTGGAAAATTGGTAAATTCTTACCTATATTAGGTCAGAATATTTACTTGACCTAACCTAAATAGGTCGAAATTACGTCGATTCGACGTCGAGTCGACGTAAGTGGGGAATAGATTGGAAGTCGATTGGCGGTAATAATAGGTCATAATAGGGCATTTCGACTTCAAAGTCAGGGCGAAAAGAAGTCCGTTTACCTAATATTAGTCGAAAAGAAGTCGCAATGACCAATTTTCGACCTAATTGGACTTATGAGTAAAACGAAAGAGAACGTAAAAGGAAACGAAAAAATTGAGAGAGAGAGAGTAACAGAGAAAGATATAAATACATAATATCTTACTCAGTCATTCGTATTACTCGAAAGCAGAAATGAACGAGAGATTTTCTTCTTCGTGTGTATTAAGAAATAAATAATAAATAAAATATGGACTTCATTAAAAATTATTAATATTATTAATAAGTCCCAAAAACATATGCCCGCTGAGATTTTTCGTGAAAGTGTTCCTTCTACTTCTCCATTTTTAAGGGGCTTTCTCATTGATGGAAATTAAATAAATATTGCTTGAAAAAAATTGTTTTTCTTAAAGAAAAAACATATGCAGAAGAATAATTCTCAATTTGCCATTCGAAAAACATGGCGGAGCTCGACCTATTTTGACCTATTTCGACTTTAAAGTCAAACCGACTATGAAGTCCAAAAATCAAGTCCGCTCGACTTTGAAGTCGAAGCATGCAACAAAATAAGTCAACTTTTGACCCTATTTCGCCCTATAAGTCAAACGGACTTTAAAGTCGAATTTTAGTCAAAAAATTGGTCTGTTTGCCTTGAAAAATTACCTAATTTGGAATTCAAAGTTAAGTCAATTTTAAGTCACTCAATAGGGAATTTTTTACCTATTTTCGACCAAAAATCGACTTGGAAGTCGAAGCGACTTTGAAGTCATGAAATAGGTAGAATAGAGGTAATTTGGACCTTCGAAACGGACTTTTAAGTTAGGTCATATTTAAGGCCGGAAAATAGGTCAGAAATAGGGTATTTTCAACCAAAATAGGTCGATTCGACTTGCTGCTGGTCGAATCGCTCTATTTTGCTGCTTGGGTACCTAAGTGAAAAATTCTCATTTTGATGTTAAAAAATGAAGGAAAAACTACTTTGAAAATTTTAATGAACGCAACGAAAAAGCGTTAGACTTCGCGCGAAATTAGCTTGGCGCTAAAAAGACGTTTTCGCGCCGCGGGCCTTCCAAAAGCGCCAGATCTAGCGCGAAAAGCGCTAAGTTGGCATCACTGGTACCAGGCTCAAAAATACACCATTAAGGGCTCCACGCTCTAAAGCAGCAAGTAAATTTCCTATACCAAACACATGTAGAAAAAACAAAGAAGTACTTTGGCTTACTTTCGCTACTTGAACGCATACGCTAATTACAAGTAATCGGACTCACAGGGTTGCATTTAAGTCATACATTTTCTATATTTCTGTCGACATGTCATCGAAATTTCAACTCTGATTTCCTTTCTTCAAAAGAATGAGCTCGTTACTTCCTTTCAATTTACTTTAACAGCGTTGAGCCCTTTACGGTTGAATATGCACCCAGCCGAATTTAACACGTGGATGACAAAAGTCATTTATGCAGAAGTACTGACACTTTCATTTGCAAAGATACCGATTTGTGCTCTTTCGAATGATCTTCTTTTGAAAAAATCGTGGGAGTAAGCGCTCGCTACAAAAGAGCCTTATTCAAATGAAAAAGGGTTGATTACTCTACTTTTCAATTATTAAATTGTTATCTAAGGCAGGGGGCCCTATGGCACGGGTCACGGGCTTGACGGCCCCGCCTTTCCTGAGTCGCGGTGCTAACCGATTGCCCCAGTCAAATCATGCAGACTGGTAAATAAATGTATGAAGCGGGACCCGGCCGCGGGTTTATTGTAGGGAGCGTCGTCTTTGACGAATTTTGGGCCGTACCCCGAAGTAATGCGTTTCCAGGATAGGAATCCCAACTAGAAAAGAGGGGAATGTTTTTTAGTGGAAGCATCACACACCCAGCAATCACGGATGCTGTCAGTCTGAAAGGTTTTTTGAACTCCTCGCCGCAAAAAAAAAAAAAAAAACACGCAAAAATTAGAAAAACTATCCCTCTGGCCTTTGTTTCTCTCAGTCGACATAATTTGGAAAATTCGACTGGTGTGCAACCGACCAATGGATATTGTACGAACGAAAAAAATTAACAGCATGGCAACAATGGTGATGAGTGTTTACTTCTCTCTACACCGTAAACGTTCTATATATCTTTTTTATTGAAATGGCTCGGTGTGTAAATAAATAAAACAGGTACAAAATAAAGTTGGTATTCTATAACTTCTTCAATAAAGAAAGTCTATGGAACTAAAAAAAAAAACAATTTACGAGGGCGGCTCAATAAGAACATATCCCGCCTCTTTTTTGGAAAAAAAATTCCTGTCAACAGGCAACTGTCAGTTGGATCCTGCAAAATTTTTGGCGGATGACGTACGACGTATTATATGTGGCCCCGTTAAAATTTTTACAAGATCCAACTCACAGTTGCCTGTAGATAGAAGCAGTTTTTTTGTTTCAATCAAAAGGCGGGATGTGCAAAAAGTCGCGGACTAATTGACCGACCCTCGTATGTAAATAAAATGAAAAATTGGACTTAAAACAAGCTGAAATAGGAACAAAAATTATTAAAATAGTAACAGCTTCTGATTTTATATTGAATAAATTGCATTATTATATTAATAAATTGAACGTTCGATTATTTGCCTACAGATTTTATTGCACTAAACAATGTCCTCTGAATAAAAAACGCTTTTGTTCTCAAACGTCTGAACTGTCACGTTGAATGACACAACGAAACAGAACATGCAAGACATTCTGAAATTTTGTGCAAAAAGAGTTTAAAAAATTAATTTTGTAATGGACTTCGAAATTGTCATGCTAAGAAGTTTGAAAGATTCCTCCTCAAGTGAATTGGATCTTCATTGAAGAGAAAGAGTTGTAGCAGGCTGCACAATTTGAACCTAAATCAAGGAAAAATTATGTATTTAAAAAATATGATATAATATATATATTATAGCTCGGACTCTAATATTTTATAAATGACTTCTACTCTTTTCATGTACATACAATTTGAATCGTCTTGCGCAAACATGTGAGGTGTTGCCTCCACAGATGCATTCTGCTACAACATGATTTTCTGCTAAAATTGTGAGCGCTAATAAATTTTTGCTACAGAGATTCGCTACAGACTTGTATACTGATATATATTATTTAACTGCCTACAGACGTTCTAATGCATTTTTTCTGCCTACAGCGTATCAAATCTGCCTATCGACTCTGGAATTTTTTCTGCCTACAGACGTTCTGTATAATGCACAACTACTAGACGTTCTGATTTTTTCTGCCTACAGACGTTGATTTTCTGACAACTTTGATTTTTTCTGCCTACAGACGTTCTGGATTTTTTCTGCCTACAGACGTTCTGAATTTTTTCTGCCTACAGACGTTCTGATTTTTTCTGCCTACAGACGTTCTGAATTTTTTCTGCCTACAGACGTTCTGGATTTTTTTGCCTACAGACGTTCTGAATTTTTTCTGCCTACATTTGAACAAATCAAGGAAAAATTTTATGTATTTAAAAAATATATATATATATATATATATAAGCTCGGACTCTAATATTTTAAAATGACTTCTCTCCCTTCAGTAATAAATTGAATCGTCTTGGAAAATGTGAGGTGTGTGCCTCCACAGATGCACGCTACACATGTCCAAAATGTGAGGTGAAAACGTGCTCATTAAAATGTGTCCGCATACACAAGAACGAACTCGATTGTAATGGTAAGCGCGATTTTACGAAGTACATTCCGATGCGCAGCATGACCAATATGGACTTTATGAGTGATTACTACTTTCTGGAAGAGTGCACACGTTATGTGGAGCAAAGGAAAACCGATTCCATAAAGCGATTCACGCGCTACAATAAGAAATTACCGACGCATTTATTTCGATTGCGTTCAGCTGCATTTGAGCGTGGTACGAAACTTCAAATTCTGCTCCAAAACTTTACACGCCACAAACAGAATACAACGTACTATGATTGGAATGAGCGGCGCATATATTGGCGTGTTGACTGGATATTCATGAATGCCGGTGAACGGAAATATGTAGATCAACGTTGCTCGGAAGAAACGCCACTGTGGAAATTGCTCGAAAAATATTTAAATCCTGAAGAGGCAATCCTTCAAAAAGTACCTGAGTGTAAAGAGCTGGTATATTACCAGAGCAAAGGAGCTTTTGGTGTAAAGGTAATCGGGGGATATGTTTTAAATATAAAACATTTAAAATTATCCTCTTATTTCGCAGATCCTATTAAAAGCGGAGCATGTTACGCAGTCTCAAAATCGTTTTTATGAACTCGATGCAAGAAGAACGCTTAAGGAAAATCTCAAAGGCAAGATTCTTGTCGAGTATCCAACAATTTTACTTTTCACTGATTCGCATTTAGACGATCTGAATATCATCGATAGTGGCAAGTTTGATAAAAGAAAATCCAAGGAATGTTATCATGTTGAAATTCCTTTTCTTTCAGACGAAGATGTTGAAGCAGAAACTAAAGCCTTTCTAAATTCGCTCGATGAGTTGCGAAAGAAGGAGTTCGCTGCAAAATTAGAAGCCAAAAAAGCCGAGTTCGAAGCCCTCCAAGAGACAATGATAAAGAAAGAAAAAGACTCGATGGAGAAAGCAGTACGAAAGAAACGAAGAAAAGTAAATAAAGAAAGTGCAAATTATTTATTCAACAACTCCGATGAATTCTCAACGAGCTCCGATGAAGAGGATAAAACAAAGCAAATTAATTCATAGATTCTTGTATATGTAGATTTTTGAAGAAATCAGACGTAAAAAGAAAAAGTGTAAAATAAGAAATGTAGAACGCTTTTAAAATAAGTCATTAAATATAGAAAGGTAGTTAGAAATGTTCAATAATAATTCTTTAAGAATTCAAAACAGTTATGACAGTTATAAATATAAAAATATCTTTTATTAATTGTACACACACATAAATAAATTATACAATTATGGACAAGTTCTGCCCATGAAAGGAGAATTTAAAGCCATACACATTTGATATCCCGACTCAAGTTGCTTTGTTTTTCATTAACGAAATACAGAATAAATAAGCTCAGCTTACTGCGCGTGCAAAATTCGTTGAAGGTAAAGAAGATTAGAATAAACAAAGCCCCAATGAAGGTAAGAATATTTAAACTTAATAATTTCTTTTTTCCATTTTTTTTTTTTTTTTTTGTATTAAAAAACCCAAAAATATAATATAAACACTAGAAGTACAACGGCTGCGGCGGCAGCTTTAACGTACATCGATTTTCGATTCAAGTATGTGGCATCCTTTTTATATTTCTGTGACATCATCGAAAGGTTTTGCGTTTTCGTATCGAGCTCTGTGGAAGAGAAAATTTAATTTGTAGCTAGTTTAGTAGAAAAGAATTCAATGCTTTTAAAGAATTTAATTTTATCTACTGAATTCCACACACAATCGTTTAAATCCTTGCAGTGTTTCACAATATTGTGTTGTATTTCAATAGTTTCTGTTTCCTTGAAAAGCACGGAGCTCTTATGTACCTATATAAAAAATATTCGAAATGAACTTCGTACCTGATAGAACTGTGCCGCGCTGCAGAACATCATCGATATTTTGCACCATAATCCTCTGCACATCTTGCAACTGTGTATTTATTGTGTTAATATTCCTTCGTCTGTCGGTTAATTGCTTTTTGGCTTTTTGTATATAAACATCGAATTCGATAAATGCATAGGGCCTTGTTACAGAATTGACCCGTCTGCCATAGTTAGCGTGAAATTCTTGCGCTATATCCTCCAGATAGTTGAATGCCAATCGTTTTGAATACATTTTATCACACATTACCAAGTAGCAGACATCGTTCTCAATTAAATAGCTGATGGGGAAATAATTAAAGTAATTATTTTCACTAATTAATGAACAATTTCATCACTCACTGGAATAGGTAAGGTCCTGTCTCAATACTATGACGTTTTGGGGAATGTGAGTCCAATTTTCTGAAGAGCATTTTCGCCTGGTTTTGGTACTCCATAATGCTTCGGCCGGACTAAAAACAAATATAGTATTAACAATACAGTAACTTTGTTCGATACTAGGAGACAGTCACGAATTTGGAATTAAGAAATTTAGATGGCCATGACTTTGGCTTGAATTTGGAAAGAAATTGGCGACACATTTTGGGCGAGGGACAGTACCCTCTCTCTTCGCCGGTCCTCCCTCTTCTTTAAAACATCATGAGTCTGTATGAAAAGGACTTTTCTAACTTACTTGCTCATCGCTTTGCATCGTTCCTACTAGCGGAAGACCATCTATAACTCTTGCTATCATTGTCATGTGAGCCATTTTGCAATTTGAGCAAATATATTTGACTTGTTTCACCGAAAATAATTGATCGAATGTAACAATTGGATGAAAACTCGAATTTTTGGTTCTTCCGTACGTGCGAAAACACGTCAGCGAACTAAATGTCAAACTAAATAAGGCGGCGTCTACACTAGAGCTTGCCGACTTAATACTGATATTGTGACGTCATTCAAGTGATATCAATTTGAATTTTAAAGCTTTTATTATTGAATTTAGTGTAATTATGCATATAGCGTAAAAGCTATTGTTACGTATAGCTAATACCTTTTGGTTTAACGAAGAATTAAATTATATAGATATGACATTATAGCTAGATAAAAAATTTAGACAGAAATTTAAAATTGTTTCCAAACTCAAATATTGATATGTTTCGAACCGCTGCGTTCAATATGTTCTTTCTACTCCTCTCTCGAGCCAGCGTAACCCTCTAAAGTATAAGGGACAATTTTTACTCCACATACATTAAAGGACTAAAGGAACTTTGATTTAAAATAAATCGAATTGCTTTATCAGTCTAACACCTCAACCGCTACTTTCAAGCATTTGATGTTTCGTGTGTGGAAGCTTTAAATATCATTGACAATAGTGAAAAAACAGGTGTAAATGTCAGTACGCCTAACCTGCCACGAGTACGGTTAAGTGAAAAGTTCGTAAAACCTCGAAACGACAATTCAAGCTCGACAAAGTTCGGCAAAAATTAAAAAACGAACGAACGACTAAGTGTGCGAAAAAATTATGTCTATTTAATGCTATAAAACGTAAGAAACTTTTGTTTTTGCTAAATAACTTTATCGCCATTTGTTGTAATTCATTGTAAATCATTTAATATGAAAATAAGTAAACATCAGGTGCGAACATATTAAGAATAATTAATTAATTATTAAAAGAGGTCATTAATGGCAAACAGAAGGGCTCAAACTTCGATATTTAAATATTATTTTTTATAAACGAAAACAAAATTCTCCGAGCATAAAAATTCTCTCTTTCTCTCGCTCTTTTGCCACTTGTCAATATTTGACATTTCTTTTGTTGGCCCGATTTTAAGGGTTACCATCCTCACAATTGTTTTTCTTCGGAAAGTGGATATTTAAATTAGTGTTAAAGAGTGCTTCTATATTGAAATGTCTTTAAAGCTAAAAATCGTTTGAATTTCGTAAAAAAGATTTAAAACTTTAGTTATTACTTCCTCGAAACAAATCCGAAAGTTTCAATTAATAGAAACAATGAGCCTTAGTGGCCTTTTTTTTAACAAACTGATGGCAGCTCTGCGCCCATTTTCCATTCGACAGATCGTATTGAAGCTGGTGAAGTGGAAAATTCTATAACTTTTCGGAAAATCAAAAAAGACACGTTTCAAAGTGCACGAATTGGTCTAAATTGTTGGAAAACAGCAATGAACATTCCTCGCAAGTTCCCAAAGCGAAGGAAATCATAAAATCGTACGAAAACAGGTAAAAAAGTAACAACTGCTGTATGTATTTGTGTCAAAGCCACGTAAACTTTCGTTTTTTCGTGTTTTTTTTGTATGGGTTTTTCTGTTTGCTACGAATTATAAAAGTACAAAAAATATAATCATTTTCTTCTTGTTGATTTTCCTTTTGTGTATAATTTTTACTTTTAATTTTTTCCATTCGTTTCTCCCCTTCACCTTCCCATTTCGCCCCATTTTCAATGGGGTTTTTTCTTCTTTTTTCTCATTTCGTGTTACGTGAACTAAACTAGCCAAACTGGATTTCAATATGTTAACATGTTTGAACAGTTTTATTGTCAGTTTACCTCTGTTTTTTTGGTTTTAGAAAAATGGTCATTGAAGATTAGTTGTTTGAGGAGGTTTCATTATCCGTATCCGAAGAGACTAAATTCATTTCCATTACTGAAAAAGCTTTTGTAAAGATAGCCGTCTCTATGGATTATAATTTATTGATCGCGTTTGACTTAATGCGATTGAAGTTTCTTTAACATTTCGGCTTTTCAACAGTCCTAAGACCGAAAGTGATCACAATCGAAGTTTTAAAAAACCATAATAGTTCAATTGCATTTGAAATTTACATTAAATTTCTTTTAAAAAATGAAACCTCATTTTCATCTCTTAGTTAAGCTCTTTTTCCTATTCAACTACTTATCGAGTATGTAATTTTTCACACACACCCTCACCTAAACAATTACGCATTTATTTTGGGACTGCATTTAGCGAAAATTTCATGTTAACTTTATAAATTGCACAGTGGAATTCATCTTATCACATTAAAAGCACATTAAAACATGTCTTGGGTGCAACAGTCAACTGCGCCGCCTCCATCAAATTTGCAGCAGTCAACTCAATCGATAACACAAGCGCAATACCAACATCAGCCACAACAACCACAGCAACAACAAAATCAGCAAATGCAGACGACGAACACACCGCCAACTTTTTCAGGAAAAACGGCTTTAAACCAGACTACGCTACCTCCTCCCCCTTCTGCCTCTATGCCTTTGCAAAATCATGTCCAACAAACTCAGGCAACGCATTATAATAATAGCTTGTCCAAAGTGCCACCGCAGCAACAATTTGCAAGCTCACCATTACAACAACAAGCACAGCAACACCAACAACAGGTAACAAGAATGTATATTCTCGCCTTTGGATAAATGTTTTCATGGAATTCTTTTCGTTGCTTAAATAGTTTTCTCTTCTTCGATTTTTGTATTTCGATTTAAAAAATTTTCTTTTTTTCCAGCAGCAACCAACGTATCCGTGGCAGTATCAGCAAGAACAACCGCAGTCCTACCAACCGAACAATAACATTGCAATGCAACCAAAACCACTAAACAATTGGCAACAACCAAAACAGCAGCAGCAAACTAGTGCTGTGCAGCCAATGAATGTGCCGCAACAAAATATCTATCAACAAAATTCCAACAGTTGGCAACATGCTTCACAGCAGCAATATCCAGAGCAACCACAGTCCAATATGTATGAAAATTACTTTACTCAGGAGCAAACGTTGCAACCAACTCAACAGCAACAGCAACAGCAACAACAGGTGCAACAGCCGAAGACGCAACAACAATATTTTCAACAAAACGATTTGAATGCGTTCAATGAACAACAGAAAACGCAGCAACAATACAATTTGAACGACTACCACAACACCAACAATAGCAACATAAATGCAAACAATGTTGCTAACAATAACAACATTAATAGTAGCAAAACAAGTGATAGCTGGGGAGATTGGGGTGACTGGAATGATAATAACAGTGCGAACAGTACTGAATTGCATCACCAGCAACAACAACCACAACAAGATCAGCAGCATCAACAACAAACACAGTTTAATGCCAACGTCATCGAGGATAGTTTCAATTTGAATCAAAATATCAGCAACGACTCTTGGCAGTGGAATATAACAGAAAGTGTAGCAGCAACAACAACAGTTCCTACAAATAATCAACCGATTGGATTCGAAAAAACGCCGGTAGCAGCAACGACTCAAGTGCCAACACAACCACTACAACCAACACAACCGCAACAACAGCAATTTCAGCCAACATCGCCAAAGCAGCAGCAAACTCCACAACAAAGTTTTCTAGTGCCTGGTTCTGTGCAACAACCACAACCTCAACCACAACAACAATCGGTGCAGCAGCAAAGCGCTGAATTTTCAGTTGTCACATCCAAAACAGCAACCATAAGTAGTAATATTAAACCGCCAACTACACTTGCACTCTCCGCAAATGTGGAAAATAACTTTAATAATTTAAACACCGCAACAACGACAAATATTCCTACTAATAACAATAGCAACAACAACAAAACAACAACATTCCAAACTCCGTTTACCTTTCGCAGGCAAAGCCAGTAACACGTCCATCACGCCAATATGCCTCGCCACCAACTGGCAATACACCCCTAGATGCACCTGAAAGTAGTGTGCTTTTACCAACTCCACCACAAGCATTTCAAAATGATGAGCAATCGAAATCCATGCTGCCACCACCACCAATACCAGCTGGCGTTGCGACTGCCAATGTTAATCCATTCAAAAGAGCCGGTGCAGTCAAGCATCATCGAGCTGAGCTAATGACAGCAGCTAGTTTTGATTTGCCTCCACCGCCACCAGCAGATTTCGCTAATCCCTCAACATTGAATTTGGAACCGGATAACTCGGAGGTTTTACATGAAAATCAAGAAGTTATAGCAGCGCCTTTACCAACAAATATATCGCTACCCAATGCTGAACGCAATCAGTACATGCAGACAAGTCATCTGTCCGAAAATCAGGATGAAGAATTCAATTTGGAAGCTGACAGTTTCCCTCCACCGGGTCTTTCACGACTCGTGCTTGGAGAACCCGAACTAGAGGCAACACAACGATTAGTAACAGGTACCGAGGAACCTACAGTTAACAACGCGAACACCTCACATATGGACATGGAAGAAAGGCATGCCGATGGTGAAGATAACTCTATAGAGCCAACGCTTAATGTTGCAGCAACAAATGTGGCGGCAAATCGTGTTGCTGGTAAGTAGGAATGTTTTCTTACTAAAGTAATATTTCTATTTGACACGTTATTTTTACAGTTGCCGCCATATCGGCTGATCGTAATCTGTACCAGGTACCAGGGGAGAGCAATCTAAATAACGAGAGACGCGTTGTAACTGGTGTGGAAACTGCGGAGACCATAACACTTTCCGTTGCACCAACAGCAGCAGTAATAACATCATCAACGCCGACGCCAATTCGAAGTGATCAACGCGAGATCGAATTGGATGGTGAAAATGTGGAAGATCAACAAGTTGTGACCGCTAGAAATGAACCACCACTCGAGGGTGCTGTAGCAAATAGTGCTACTGTCATAGCTCCAGCGCAGAGCAACGAGTTTGTTGAAGCCCGTCAACATCATCAACATAGTCATCAAACTAAAGTAGCACAACCGCAGAAAACTCAATCGAATGCATCAACAGGAAACGATAGCGAACTTGAGTTGAGTGAGCAGCAACAGCAACAACAACACAACCAGCGTTTGAAGAGCACTCATCATGGTAATAGTAGTAGAAACTTAGATAACGATAGGCGGCGCGATAAGCAACGCTCTACGGAACGCCTCTATGGAAGCGAAGAAGCCTCTGAAGAATATTCTAGTGAACGTGAGCGTGAGCGTGAAAGACGCCGTGGCTATCGTGAAGGAAGCGCCCGCAGTGATGAACGTCGTGATAACAGAGATCGAGACCATCAACGTTATCGCCGTGAAAAACGTGTTGATTTGAACGAAGAAAAGACGCGCGATAAGTATTACGGTGATCGTCGAAAAGATCGTAAAGATGCTGATCGACCCCAGCGTAGTGGACGTTACACTCGTTATGATGCCGATGAAACCGAAGAGTCACAGCCATCGAGGCATGATGTACCATCTTCGGCAAATGTGAGTAGTCGTAAGGAGTATGGCAGACGTAGTATGCGCGTCCAGACGTGAGGTAAACGATGATCGCAGTGATCGTGACTATGACGACCGTTATGATCGAACACAAAGACGCTCGAAACGTGAGAAAGACTTGGACCGCAATGAACGACGCGACGATGAACGCGAGCGTCGTGAAAAACGTGTTACTAGACGTGGTGGCGATCGCCCAGACCGTGATGATTACGATACACTGGAGCGTCGACGACGTGGCGATAAACAACATTATCCACGTGACTATGAGGAATATCGAAAACAGAGTTCCCGCAATGCACGCGATAGTGATCTTGAAAAGGAAAAACGCCACGCTCGCAATGGCAACAATCCTTCAATAGCAGATCCTCGTTTTGATCCGCGCCTCATGTATGGTTATCCAGCCACTGGTCAATACGGTATGGACTATTATTACTATGAGCATTTGGCGCGTACAAATCCGAAGGCATACAATGAATACTACAAGAAATATTATGAACAACAACAGGCGATCGCTGCAATGAGCAGCAGCCAACAGGGTAGCTCGATAACTGCAAATTTGGGAGATAGTGTATCAGCCAGTGCAGTAATTGCCGGAGCTAGCTCTTCCTTAGCGGCTACTGATGGCCGTGAATCAGTTCATTCAGGACGAAGTTCAGCACATAACGAAAAAGATCGGTAAGTATTACTGTTCTATAATAATGTTCTTTTAATTTGACTGGTTTATTAGTTTTCGAAGCATTAAGCATATCGTTTGCGTTTGTTATGCATTGAACTGTAGTATTAATTTTTTCCTTTGATTTATATTCTAGTTAAGTTTTTAACTTTATAATATTTTTTTTTTTTAATATTTTTGAGCTTTACTTTGCATAATGTTTCTAATCAGCTTGATTTTTTTCTTGTAAAATTTTTGATTTGAACAATTTGTTTCGTTTCTAGTTACCCAATCCCATTCCTACACTACAATCTATAGGTTTTAATTTAAACCTTTTTTGCATTTTTTTTTTATCGTTTATACTTGCTTAACATTTGCGCTAAGTTCAGGAAAAGTTTAACACTTTTAGAATTGAGATAGAATTTTTGATCGACCATTTCTTAGAAGCCTTTCTCGAATACTTATTCAATATCTTGCTCGGGTTATAAACTTACTTAAAGCAAAAGTATTTATAGTAAAAGTTTAATGTATTATATTAGGTTGAAAGATGTTGGATATAACACAAATTCTTATCTCATATTATTTATTTTATGGGCAATTGCGTTAAGAAATTATTTGATAACCAGGCTATCAACTTCTTACTAAAGCTTTAACTTGAAGGATTGCTGGATGAGAATAGTGAAGGCTTTACATACATATTTAGATAAATAATAGTGTAAATAGCAATCGATTTGCAAATGCAGTGGTATCTTGACACACGAGTACACTAATGTAAGACTGTTTTTTGACCTCAAAATACTGTGTTTCCATGCCCAGTGGTATTTCCCATTCCACACACAAATTTTTCTTTCCAAATTATCGACCAATTAAGCTAAAACGGCATGGGAAAGAGAAGAAATTGCCCTTCGTCTCACCTGTCTTATCTAATAACTAAAAAGTCTGTCTTATTTAATAAAAGTAAGATTTGTGTGTGGATATAAATCTAGTTAATCTGTTTACATTTTCCTGTATTATTTTTTTGTTTATCAACTCATTTTTCTTATTCAAAAGCACTCAAAACAATATGGGTAGACAATTTTAGGCTAAAATTAAGAGAAATTGTAAGAGAAATTTGCTTTAAGATGCAAATAATTTCAAAAACGTGCAAGTTTGCGGACGAATTAAACTCGTGTATTAAGGTACCATTGTTCAAGCATTTGAAAGATTCCCTAAATAGTTCCTTATGTATTAGCTTATGTCGAGGAATCTTTGTTTTTTTCCAAAAAAAAAGCATTGATATTTATCTGCTTTTTGTTTATAGATAGTACAGTTGAAACTCTCCCTTGAAATTCGTTAAGGAAAGTTTCGACTGTAGGTAAATCGCTATTCTGTGAACCGATATTCAGTTTGTAGACTTTTGAAAGTAAAAAAAATATTATTTCTTAACTTGGTAGTCTTGACACTACCATTCTTAGAAGTGTTATTTAAACTTTGGTTATATAAGAGTAAAGGCCATATTATTTCGACTATTTTCATTACATATTCAGTTTGTTAAGTTTGCTTAATTTTTCGTTTTTTTTCTTTTTGTTTTATTTGATTTTATATTAACATTATTATTATTGTTTTTATTTGAACTCTTCTTCGGCTAATAAAAGTCTACTAAAATGTTACTTAAAATAATCAAAAATAATTAAATAAAAAAAATATTATACAACACAAAACTTTTACTGACACCAAAAGCCCACAACAACCTCGAATTCAAAAATCCAACGTATTTATTTCGATAATCACTTCTAATAAACTTATAACTCTATCTGTATGTATGAATGTGTTTAAATCGCTAAATCTTATTTTCACAAATAAGAAAGAAAAAAAAAAAACAAAACAAACCTCATAAATCATTTTCCTCCGTACGCTAACATCTTCAAATACTGTGTCTCGATGGTCTATGTGTAAAACTAAAAAGCATTCTTATTGTAGTTTTTCTTTATAATATTTCACGTATCTACTGAATATTGAGAGTACGCTAGCAATTAGAAAAAAAAAAGAAAATAGAAAAAAAAAATTAAATGGAAATGAAAAATTCTTCAATTCCTCCTTCGCATTCTCTCAGGTATACACAAGCTTACATGTCACAAGTAAATCAATATCATCGTCATTATCAGCAAAAAGCACAATACCATTCATACCAGCAGCAGCAACAGCAGCATCAGCAATACGAGCAGCAGCAGAAACAAGAACATCAGTTACGTAAAAGCGGAAGTTTATATCACACTCTGCCATTGAACTCGACCTTTCACGGAGATGCCTCATCCGTTGCATCTTTTGGCAGTTATAGTCGCCTGGACCGACTGAGTGCAGCTCAATCGGTTGATAATATTTCAAGCGTTTCATCACAAATGCCCGCGCCGCCTTCAAGAGCCATGAGCGGCTATTATTTGGGCAAGGGGAATTTGGATTGCTATATGGATTTAAGGTGCTTTCTTTCACATGAAATCACTTCAACTTGTACTTCTAAACATACATACATATATAATATATATCTATCTATATGCATCTAATGATCTTGATAATGATAGTACTGTGAACGTTTGTTTTACTGTTCAAAATCAAATATTTTCTCATACACGTATGTTTCATATTAAGAATGAAAATTTCTGTTGTAATATATACCGGAAAGTTAATCAAATGCGGTTAATCGTTGAATTGATTAATATGTTTTGCAAAAAAAAAAATTTTTTTTAATAGCTTTAATAGCCGAAACATAAAATTGAGAAAACTCCATTGACCTAAAGTCCAAAATGATGATTTACATGGTCGGGATCTCTTATGTATACGATCTGTAAATAATACGAGATTTCTGATTTCGAATTTTTCATATCTGTCGTCAGTGCAGTGTGATATCTAGTGATGAAAATTTTCGGTACATCGCATCGTTTGATCGAAACCAAGCGACAGTCCTTCAGTCTATATTTCTTTAAACAACTTAGTCGAAAATATTGCCAAAAATTTTTGCAAAATTTCATCCAAAGCTTTTCATTTACCTATACAACATCCTAGGATCTTAGTCCTGACAAAGACTACCAAAAACAAAAATGGCAAAAAAATAATCAAGCGGATTTTAAAACAGGAAAATTGTAGGATTTTTGAAATTCGTAAACTGCTTTGGTCTTAAGACTTTTTTCTCTTAAATTAATATATTCATCTCTTGGAATATTTGGTGTAATTCTATGTTGGATTTGAATTTATTACAATTTTTCTCTCCACTTTTCTCTCCATTTTTCATTCATTTTGCCTTTCTTTTGCTTTCATGTTTCATTTTTTGTGTTTTTTTTTTTTTGGCCTTTACAAAATTATTCAGGTTTTTACTGTAAATATGTATATTTTTAATGTATATACTTTTAAGGAGAAATTTTTTTTTCTAAGGAAATGGCGCATAAGCAACAAATTCGGCGGATCAGTGTTAAATTTTGTTCTTCATAATAATTGCTTTTTGCAAGGCTTATTAATATTTTGTATAGACTAAGGCTCATTGTCTTGATCATAGTTTAAGCGTTTTGAAGGTTAAAGCTTTAAAATGATAGTATTCTTGAAAGCTACAACTAGATTTATGATTCCTGCCAGGCAGTTATGAAAATTTATATAAATAGGTCTGTTGCCGTACTGCACGAAACTGACAAATTTTTTGAAAACTGTATGAAAATTGGGCAGTTTCGTGAAGTATGGGAACATACCTAATATTTTTGAAAAGTTTCGAATATATCAAACTGGCATGAAGACTAAAAGAATATATTCGAAAATTTAAACACTCGAAATTCTTAAACCGAGTTCAAGACTACGACCCTTATATACAGAACTTTATTTAACCGTTTGTCTGTTTGTACCTACTTCTTAAATATTTTCGAACTTTTTTCGAACAAGTCATTCAATCGCTAGTAAATTCTTAAAAATTATGAGAACGGAAATTAAAGACTTTTCAAAGAAATCTATCATCTTTTGGTATGAAGCCCGGGTAACTTTTTTCACTGATATTTATTTTTTTTTTTACTGGCCGATAGCTGGCTATTTAATGTGATTTCGTATTAAATCTTTTTCGTCTTGAATTTCTTATTACTTTCTTACTCTTATTTAAAATATTTTAGTTCAGTTCAAACTACTTCAATGAATGCATGTTAAAAGTTCTGGCAATCGCATGAAAATTGTTGGCATGATTTTAAAATATTTTAACCAGAGCATGAGTTGCTGATGTCTTCTTGGAATTAATTCAAATATTTCGTTTTTGTTTTCAAATTTATCAATTTGACTGCGGTTTATGTTTCTTCATAGCAGTGTGTTCAAGACAATATAACAAAAATTTTTATTTCCTTAAAATCTTACACAATTAATTAGCAATTTTAACTATCTATAATGATTATATGTCTTATATAGGTCTAATCAAATTACATCCGGCGATGCCGATCGTCAAGCGATGGAGCAGCAACGCTCAACACCATGCAAATTCACAAGTCTACATGCGGTCGTTTCATTATCATCTGGTATACTTGTTACCGTAAAGCCCAAACTAACATCGAAGGGTCATCTAAATAATATTGTGAAGCTTCAACGTCTTGGTATTAATGATGCTGTGCGTCAATTATACCAATCATTCCCAGGGCCATTAGTCCGTGGCTTGACGCATAAAAAGACAATTATCGATTTCTGTGAAGAGCAAATACGTTTGGGTCCAATGGAGACAACAATCTATGCACGTCAACTGACGCCACGCAGTGTGGAGAAGTATCGGTCATCGTATACGTTAATGTGGAATCTTTTAATCTTGTTGTTACGACAAAATGGCGTAAGTCTATATAATGCTTTTGGCTATCAGCATAATATACAACGATACAATCTCGTCGCATTTTTTTTTTTTTTTTTTTTTTTTTTTTTAGATGGTTGTTGGAACTGACATTGCTGAACTGTTGCTACAAAATCAACAACAATTTCCGTATGATAACATCGAAAATTCATCTAGTAGACATGTAAAAAACTCTATATCTGATGATGATAGTTTGGAATCATTGGATGGAAGTTCTCAAGATGATAAAGGGAATAAGGAGGAAAAGCCAGACGACATTGCCGAGGATGATAAAAATGAGAGTGCAGCAAACAAAGTGGAAGATATTTCCAATGAAGATGCAAAGAATTCTCAATCGACTATGACGGAAGAAGAAATTACAGAAGTTTTTAAAAATTACTTACTCTATGGAAATGTTAATGAGGCCTTAGACTGGGCTACTGATAATAATCTTTGGGGTCATGCACTATTTCTTGCATCGAAAGTGGACCGACGTTCGCATGCGAACGTTATGATGAAATTCGCGAATAAACTTGCTTTGAACGATCCACTTCAAACTTTATATCAATTGATGAGCGGTCGTACGCCATCGAGTGTAACAAGCGTACAGGATGAGAAATGGGGTGATTGGCGACCACATCTGTCAATGATACTTTCGAACACTTCACAGAAGCCTGAATTGGATCGTAAGGCGATAACAACATTGGGCGATTCACTTTTTAATCGTGGCGATTTGTATGCTGCGCATTTTTGCTATCTGATGGCGCAGGTTGGATTTGGAAGGTATCAGGAAAGTGCTGTACAGGAGACAACACTTCAACAGAATCTACCGAAGTGAGTATTATTGATGGGATATATGGTGCATTTTATATAATTTGTTTATTCAAATTCTTTGTAATTTTTAGACTGGTCTTGCTTGGCTCATCGCATTATAAAAGCTTTCAGAATTTCGCTACCAATGAGGCCATCACGATGACTGAGATTTATGAGTATGCGTGCTCGTTGAATGATGAGAAGTTCTCTTTGGTTGAATTTCAAGTAAGTTTTTGTTGAAAATAAAAAAAAATAAATAAATATTGTCGTTGTTTTGTATATTTATTCGACGCTTTTAATTTAATTAACAAAATAAATAAAAAAATATAAATTTGAGCAAATCAAAATTCTTTTCTATTTAGCCATACAAATATCTTCTCGCAACACGTCTACTTGATTACGGCTTCAGTTTGAAGAGCTTAATGTACATGGAGCAGATAGCCCTGCATATTGGAAAGGATCCAAATCACTATGAACCAAGTTTCATCAACAAGGTAATCCCATATGCTTTAAAATTGAATATTGCCATTTATTACGTTTTTGTGTACTCCTCGCAGGTCTACGAAATCGCTGATCGCTTAAAATATTTCGATCCAGTTCTGGAGAAAACACTCGATGACCAACAACAAAGTCATGATGATAATCCGAACTCAGATATGCCAACAACACTGCCACAAAATTTTGAAGAGCAAAAATGGCTTCAATCGTTGCGCTCTATTGCATTACAGTACAAGGTTCGTAAGGTTATTATAACATATATCAAAATAGTTAATTGTAATTAAAAAATTACTCAAACCATTAGTTGGACTATCCTGTACCGACGGCATCGAATCCGAGTCACGATTTCATGCAACATCAACAAGATCAGAATTATTTGCAAACACAAATTAATCAAGAATTCGCGGAAATTAATAAACAATTCAATGAGTTAAATCTTCAATACACAAGCGGAAACGTTGCTGATCCTACTCTATACAACAGCGATAATGTTGCATCGCACCAGCAACAACAACAAAATACACATGAAAATGTCGAACACTATCAAAAGCAAGAATATAATCAATATCCAGCAACAACAGCTGTTCAACAGGGATACAATGATTATGAAAATGTTGCTGCAACACAGCAATCTACAGGTGATGGCAACAATTTAGATGCCTATGGTAATTATACCCAGCAACAACAAAACACTTATTATGACCCCAATGCGCAACAGTCCTATGATGCATATGCACAGCAGCAAAATGTTGCTGGCTATGGTGGGGACTATTGGGCGCAGCAACAGCAACAAATTGGCGATGAGGTAAGACTAAGTTAATTAAGAACTGTATTATTTGATTTGAAAAAACACACGTGTTCGGCTGATAAGTGACTTTTTGGCTTATAGATATCTGGCAACAAGCTGTTGAATTAATATTTTATAAATATACATTTGCGAAAGGCCAACATATTGCCAATTAATTACCCTTTTGGAAAGAAGAGATGGAAATAAATTATAAATAATTTATGTACATATTTTGTCGCCAGAAAAGTCACTTTTGATACAAAATATCAATTGATAATTGTGCACAATTTTTCCAACTGGTTGTATGATAATTTTTTGTAAGCTTACAATATTCCATGATAAAATTCTATAAAATTTTTTAAAAAATTCTATGCATGCTGCGCATTTTTCCATTCGAAAAAATTTAATTGAAACTGGAATGCAGCTCAACAATGATAGGCCTAGTTTAGAGACAGAATCTACAGCAAAAATTTCGATAGCTGAGACCGTAAAATCTACAACAACAAAAGAACAACATCAAAATCAGCGAGATTCCAAAAAATCAGCAACGCAAGCTACAGAGAAGCTGAAAAGCAATGTTTCTTTCGCAAATCGTCAGTCAAATGGACCGAATGAAAAGTCTTTAACTCTTCAGCAGCATCGCCACAAAATGTTATATGGTACAGCAACAACAACGAAAGCACTCAAGACCAATAGCACTTCGGAAAAAAAGACAACAAGTTTCGACGATTCGCCGTTTCTACCCAACAATGTAAGTAAAAAGAGCAACAACAAAAATAGCTCGCTAAAAATTGCTTTAGCCGTATCGCTTGAAACCAAGCAACATGTTGCGTCAACACCAAGTTGCTCAAACGATTTGTTGCAAGCAAAAGGTGTTGTTAATGCAAATAATACCAAGCCAAATGCAGAAGCACTAATTAGAAGTAGCATAGCTAACACAACGACAGGAGAGCTTGCAATTCAGGCAACAACAACAAGTTCTCAAAAGCGCGTTAATTTCGAATTGCCAGCAATGATTGACAAAGATGAAATCGATAGCGATAATGAGGAAAAGAAGAATAAATCAACTATTTATTATACTAGCAAGAGTTCTAATGTTAACACTAACAAACTTTTAACATGCAATAAGCAGCTAGCAACATGCCGCTTGAACGATGTGAAACGAATCGAAAATGTTGGCCATGTTCAAATGCCACGAAGGGAAGTAACAACACACTCATCGCCACATAAGAATATCATATTCAATGGTACATTTCCTATTGATATGCCACTAAAGCCGCGATTTAAATATCAAAAGCATGAGAATACATCCATTGCTGATTATGATCCTGAGGCAAATGCACATATCAAATATGAACATACGATGAGTGAATATGATATGGAAGATATTGACGAGGGAAATGAAGATCTGGACGATGACGACGACGACGACGATGATGATGATGATGATGATGATGATGATGATGATGACGAAGACGATGAAGAAGATTATAAAATCGATGATGACGATTTCCAAAGAAAGCACTATCAAAATAAACTTGGAATTATAACGGAAACTGCAAAACCTCAAGTTTGGTCAATGCAAGAGTTAATTGAGAATCCGAAAATACCATTCAATTACAAGAAAATATGTAAAGAAGTTGAACAGAGCCTTGCACATTTTGAGGAGTATCTTGATGCAAAGGCTAGCGGGAATATTGGTGGAAAAATTCAAAAACCCAATGCACCAAAAGTGCGAACTTTCGATATCGATTGTCCGATTGAAGCGGATTACTATCATCGTTGCGATGGTGGAAGGGACAGTGGCGTTAAGAAAAACCTATAAACTTTTAACTATATTTAGATAGCAACATATCTCTTTATATAAATATTATTATTCATATATATTATTGTATAAAATATTAATGTATATTCTTATATGTTATATTTGTATCTCTTTCTTAATTTTTATACAATTTCTTAAATCGACCTAATTTTCTTTTTCAAACATAATTTATTCCATAAATGCTTATAAATAAATCAATCAATTACCAATTATCGATCCAAAGAAAACCAAAAAAAAAAAAAAAAACATGAAATCTTAGCTTGCCATTGTGAAAAGGTGTGAAAGAAGGGCCTTTAAAAGAAGTGGTTTAAAGCACAGCAGCAATTTTTCCATCATTAATCGAAAAACAAAACTTTGTATCGAAATCAGCTATGGAATACAGATAACATTTGAATTTTGTTCGTTCCTGCATGGTCTGTTTTTGTGCGTTATTCAAAACTAAATTTCCTTTTCCACAAGTTAATTATTGTTGAAACTGAGAGTGAATAAAAAAAAAAATAATTATTTTGAAATTTTTTCGAAAAGTCGTGCACACCCAGACTGCGTAAAAAGTATTTTGTTGTAAATCTGCACAACATGTCTACATGTATTTGTTTTTGTTCGATGTTGTTTTAAATAAGATAAGATTTTCGAAACCGCTTATTCCAGAGGGATTGTTTTGTCTTTTAAAAAATCGAATATGTATTATGCTTTTTTTAAAATATATGTAAGAGAAAAAAATTAAATAAAGAATATTAAAACATTATTTTATATTTAATACTTGAAATTAAACTTAAGGTATTTTCTTTTAACATTTTTTTGTTGAATTTTTTTTTTAAAGAATATTAAATATAAATAACACAGCTTCTAATAATTTTTTCTAGCTAACCATTTTACCATTTTCTTACTTTTAAAACTTAATATATATTTTAGCCTTCTACTTATCCGAAACGTTTTCTGTCTAAATCACACATTTTTAAATGAAACATACAAATATTCCTATAAAATTAAATTTAGAATGCGCGACCAACGATCTCGATGCCGAAATCCAAAACGTATGATTCCGATGAAGAGCAACGACAAAAAACTCAAACGGGACAGCAACAAAATTCAGCTGCTGCAAATAATCAGCAAGCCAAGAAAAATGGAAATGTTGCACAACAAAGTAAAAATGATGGAAAGGACTTGACTAAGAGGTAAGAAGGTATAATTGAAAAACAGAAATACATTAAATAAAAATCTCAATCTAGCACTCAGCAAGGAAATCAAAATTCCGGATGGTTTGGTGGCATTTGGAATAAACTATCGTTGAAACCTAAAAATCAAATGATTTTACCCGATGATAAGAACCCGTCAATTGTTTGGGATGCGAAAAAGAAACGTTGGGTAAATACGGACGGCGATGAAGCGGCTGAGGAGAGCGTTAAACCGCCACCAAAGATGAGTGAAATCATGCTGCAATCTCAGCCGATGGCAACGCAACAACAACAACCACAACCAGAAATGTTGATGCAACATCAACCACCACAACAGCAGCAACAACAACAACCAATGCAACAATTGCCAGTTACTGACAATAGTAGCATGCAACCTATGACAGTGCCTCTAGCAAGTTCATCCCCATTTACAAGTTATAGTGCTAGTGCAAGTGCACCGAACTCAGCTCCAAATCCGACTGCAGGTGCCCCCAAACCGCCCAGCTTACAATCTAATATGTTTAAAATGCAACGCAATAGAAGTGAGTTATAAGAAGTGATTTAAAATATTCTGATTTGAAAACTAATTCCTTTCTTTTTTTTTACAGCACTTAAAAATTCATATGTCGACGTTTTCAATCCATCGGGTGCGCCAATGTCGAAAGCAGCGGAAAATGTTCTAGCACCTGTATTGCCACCGTCGACGGTGCCTCAGGGTGGTTACTTCGTACCGGATAGCACAGCCGGTAGTGGTGGACCTGGAAATGAATCATCAGCAAACTATCAGCAACAACAACAACCACAGCAACAACATCAAGAGGTAGGTGTATAACAGTTTTACGACCAATGAGTCTCTTTGCCGAATGTAACTTTTTTGTGAAGCATTTCATAAGAGCATCCTACTTCAGAGAAAAGGTACTGGTAGCGCAGCAGTTCGAGGTTGCTAATCAAAAGATATTTAATAGAATTTAAAACAACCTTAAAGATGGTCTTAAAATATGTTGTTTTCTTCTTGAATGGTTTTTCTCAATAATACAATTTGAATATTTTTTCATCCGTTTTAATTGTTCTTTACAGACTCCACAATTTTATAATCCCAATCAATTCAGTAATACCGGATACTGAAGATCGAGTATGGATTATGCGTGTTGATTGAAGTAGAGAGAGAGACTGTGTTAAATGTTCTCACAACGGCTCAAGGCAACGTGGAAAGTGCAAATTGTTCCCAAGAATGGAAGTGTGGAACTGATCTGAATAGCATTAAAAAATTTAGAAAAAAATGCCACATACGCGAAAATTGAATATAGTCCTTATTTGTATAGTAAAACGGAGTAAATGTAATGTGATTAAAAAACAAACAAAAAAATTTGAGACAACACTGAAAAAAATATTACTTAATTTAGCAGAAACTTGGTCTTAGTGTTTGCAAAAATTCGAAGTAAATGCTTCAGAATTGTTGGGCTGAAGTATTGATGATATTTGAAAGACAAAACAAAACTTCTGGAATAGTGTATTGAAGGATTTTCTTTCGTATTTTTTTTTTTTTTTTTTTTGTGGAAAAAAACCAATAGTTTTAATTTTATGTATTCTAAAATAATTGTGTGATTTTTCTTTGTTTGCTTTTCTCGTTCCGAAAATGTATTTTCTCAACGCAAATCTTATCGTAATTGATTTCTGTCGCATGGTCATTTATGTAAATGTTGCTTGTTAAGCATTAATTAATTTATAAAATTATATAAATATTTTTTTTAAAGAATTAAAGCATTTGTGTTTTTTATTTCTAGATTGTACGCCCTTTGCTTAATTTTTCTGAAAAATCGGTTGTATTTTCAATTGACTCTTGCACTGTTTAGCTGTAAGAAATTACCTAGTAGCGCTAGTGACAAAGACTTTTGGCTCGCTTATTAATGCTGTAGATTGACTTAAAAAAGCGTGATCAATCTAAATTCTACAATGATCTTAAAGAAACGTTTTATTTCATATACATTCCAATCGCTTAACAAGGGAGAAGCTAATTCAGTTGGGTAGTGTTTTATTCTAATTTGGGGAATATTTGGGCAATGGTCAAGAAGATAAATAACAGTTTCGGGTTCCATGGAGCATAGTGGACAGTTCGTTGAATTTTCGCCTCTTAAAATATATTGGCGCGATATTATAGTGTGTCCAATTCTCAGGTGGGTATATATCGAGCCCTAACCACCAAATTGACGTAAGCAACAAAAAGCAAATATTACAGGAGAGCGTTTTTTCTGAAGTTGTTTGCATTGACTGGCATACAAATTATAAGACTTATAGTGCAATATCTGCGTTAATATTCAGCTTTTCGTCGTTATATTTTACTAGGTGATTAGTTTCAGGCTGTAAAACATATTTTCATCAAATAGTCAATTTCGTAAAAAATGTCACTTACGTCAATTTGGCGGTTATGGCTCGATATGTTTAATGCTTTTGCTTGAAAAGTCATCTGGGTGCCAAAAGCAGCTTGGAAATTAAAATTCTTTCTTAGTATAACAGTTCGGACAAAAATTGGTGCGCTTTTTAAATCGCTTAAAAAGAAGCGGAACTGGAATTTTTGTGTATTAATTCCCTGACTGATTTTGAAAATAAAAATAACGCTCAAAGTCTTCAACCTAGTGTAAGCTTTTTGAAGGTTTAAACTTCTAAATGATAGTCTTCAGAAGAGGCTTATTAATTTTAAATGAAAATTTTTGAAAAATTTGAATATTGCAAACGTATTTCATTAAACTGGAATGAAGACTAAAAGAATATATTCAAAAATTTAAACTTTCGAAGCTCTTAAATCGAGTTTAAGACTAGGACCCTAAATGGTGAACTTCGATAATGAGTGAGTTCGATAATAGTTTTGCCACAGGGCTGTGTATATGATTTCAATGAATATACGAAAGGTAAACAGTCCCCGGGAAGGAATTTCTAAATAAATTTCTCCTAGGGTAAGGAAAATTATGGGTATGGCTCAAATACCAATTTCCCACCATATTTCTTCCCCCAAATATTTAAGAAAGAAGAAGTTTACTCTAAAAAAAAAAAGCGGGAATATTCAGAATCGGGCTGAAAGAGAATCAAAGCTATTTTCTTAGCAAAGGCAATTCTTCTGAGCCGACATGTGAAGCCTTTATTGAAATAAAGCTCGATTGGATTTGGGATATTCCATTGTTTTTGGTTTCCTTTGTGGGATGAAGATGATTTTTTGTAGCTTTTTTATAAATTCTGTAAGAAAAAATGAGAAAGAAGATTAAATTGCAACTTTTTATGAATTTTTATGACCAATTATTTCAAGTAAATTTTAAATAATATAATGCATAAAAATTAATTTGTGGCGGTGAAAAATAAAGGTGTTGTATGGCGTCATTTAAAGGATGAGGTCGTATAAAAAATTAATGAGAATTACAACAAATGTAATGGGATTTCCGTGAGCGATACTGTGGTAAGTTTCAAAGATTTTCGGTTACAGTGACAATTCAAAGGGCAACGAAAACAAACGGATTATATTAATTTCTCCTCCTTTTTCAAACACAAAGGATTAGTAGATTAATGTTAGCTCGTTTCGACCTAAAAAGTCGGCAAAAATGGCTCTCTACAAGATACAATTTTTGACATGCTGCTCAAATCATTCTTGGAGCTGTTTTTCAATGATTATTGTAGATGGATTAAGGTTTTCAATAATGCCTGACAGACTTCTTAGTGTCCATGTCAGAAATAATTCGAAAAAAAATGTACGCTATTCTTGAAAATATTTGCATTAAAAGAATTTTATTTTTTAATTTAAAATAAATCAAAAGCAAAGAAGATTGCGTTGACACTTTAGGAAGAGTTTTAGAGAAATTAAAAAATTTTATATTTTATTCACGCATTCTCCCCAATCTTTCCCACTGTGCACACTTCAAGCTCATTTATTAATGAGATCGAAAAAAAAAAAAAAAACCAATGGCGCCAATCGAAAACTTCAAAAACGAGTTCAAAACAATTTTCGGAATTTCATAAGCGATATTCCTCAATTAAAGCCGAAAAAATCACTCAGTTAAAAGTCAATGAAATTTTTCAGCAAATCAAATCAATTACGTCTTTGCATAGTCATCATAATCATCATCACGATCACAATGACTATTATCGTTACTGTCATGAAACGAACAATGAACACTCACTTAGCGCTATTGACCGGAATCGAAGTGCGAATTTTTCTTCCTTTTGGATGCTTCCATATTGAAAGTAAGAAATAAAATTATTAATTAATAATTAAATAATTCAAAGATCATGTTACCTTCAGCAGCCTTTGACGTGCCGTAAATGAAAATCGATTTTTAAAACCTTTTGCCAAGGTGACCGGTTTTGATACGTATGCGAGCGTGCTGTATTACTGCCGGATAATTCTTACGAGTACTTTGACATGCAACCGCATTCTTGAGGCACTGATTCGTCAGCCGGCTTGACCGGAGATAGTGCATTGAGCTCAGGAATCGCGAAGCTCAACGAATAAATGACGTAGATAAGCGATGGTCGTATAAAAGCACTGCTTCGGCCAATTGAACCGTATCAAACGAAGTCCGACGCTTGGAGAGTGTTCAGCAACCGAGAGTGGTGTAAAAAATAATATTGCTTTTATATTTAAAAAAATACTATAAAGTAGAAAAAGAATAAACAAAATGGTGAAGTTAGTTTTATACGCTTTTATCGTCGCCTTGGCATTCTCAACAATTGGTGAAGCTGCGATCGCGCGCGCTGACTTCAGTAATCCTTGTGAGTGTCCGCAAAAAAAAATCCTTTGAAGTTCGTCAGAACTGTGCCTAACTTGGAAGAAAATTACATATCTTTCCTTTAGCATATCCTGGGAAATGTGTTTTGGACTATAATACGATAATGTCACCTGGCCAAACTGGTAAGGCACCGAACAATCCATGCGCCGGTGTAACTTGCATGGAAAATGGAATTATCGAATTCAGAACGTAAGTCAAAGTTGAAAGGCCGTCAAGAAGAGGTCATAAAGAATACTTTGCTCTTTTTCAAAAATCTTCCAGTTGCCCTGCTGTTCCCATGCCGAAGGGTTGTAAATTACGCGATTTCGTCAACACTGACCGGCCATATCCGTCTTGCTGTGAACGACACTATGACTGTACCGAGCAGATCTAGTTGGGAGTTCATAATTCCATGGAGTAAAGCTACCTTCATTTATGCTTAAAGATTATTAATTTAATATAATTAATATTGTGATTAAATTATTTTAGCTAAGCTTATTATTATTTTTTATGGGGTTTTCCAATTAAAACATGTTTTTTGTTATTATAAAAATTTCCTTTGTTTTTATTTTACCGGCTGCAGTGCAGGAAATGAGCATGTTTTGAGCTTTATGATCTTTTAATCGGGCTTATATTTAAATGCGAGCCATTAAACTCATAGTTGAATCGAACGTGCCTCTATTTTTATTCGAAATCTAGTCTTTTCTATCATTCATTAAAAACACTGTGGTAGTTGAAAAACGAAAGACAAGACTGTATTTAACGGCTTCTTCCTAATTCGGGCATGAAGAATCGAACTGCATCATTAGTTTTTTGAGTTATCGGTACGCTTTCATGCAAAAAATTTTTTACAAGTTTTTCTGACCACTTTTTGGCCCATGTGAGTTGAAGTTTGGTATTCTAAGCTAATACCAAAATGTACTCTGAGACATGCCAAGTAATTCTTTCTAAAACACCGTTATGATAAAATGTCGAATAAGGGAGCTATAAGCGTTTAAAACTCAAACTATGCATTAATGAATAAGTGAATCTGAAAACTGGAGCATATTTTTAAAAATTAATGGCTACAATTTCCCGCCAAAATAATATTTAAAAAAAATCTTTAAAAAGTAACACAAACCCAACATTTTCAAAATGCGGAAATTCCCAGTCGTTTCCGAGATATTCACTACCTCAAATCTGGCATCCACCTTTTCTGCTTTGCCTGTTCGCCTGGTGAATCAGACGCATTTTTGTAATGCAATCCGCATTTCAATTTCAATTTCAATTTATTCGTACAATTATTAAGACCAGGTCTTTTGTAGTACATCTTAATTAACTAGCTTATAAAATATATCTTATTCTAACACGATGTCAAATTATTCGTTATATTCTCCATACAAGAGTCATAGGCACTCTCGAAGAAGCGATCAAGTAATAGTTTCTCGGGTATCACTTTTTCTCGAAGGCATTTGTTGCGTATGTTGCATTTGTTGCTCATGTTGGATATGTTGTTAATGTTGCATATGGGCAAATCCGAAAAAATGTATACCAAACGCGAAATTTGAAAGTTATCAAATCTGAGTATTTATGTTAATGGAGTAATAGGCTATATATTCAGCCTTAAAAATATATGAAGGATTATGTTTTGCGGTGATCCATTCGACAGCGGCAGGGCTATATCGTCACATACCTAGTACTTTAATTTATTTTTCTAAAAGAAGAATTTTTTAGGTAGTCATAAAAATCGAACAGCAACCACTTATGTGTTCCATCTTGTAAGAACCTTAAAATATATTTAAAAGTATACAATTAAATGTAAAAAAGTCCTTGGAAAGAAGTTTAAAAGATGTATATAATATTAAGCAAAGATGGGCACAAAATGTGTAACGAGCGTCACAAAAAAAAAAGGTTTATTAAAAATAACGGGTTGTATTTTTATAATTTTTTTCAACCTAACTATCTTTGTAAACAGTGCTAATGGTGAGCCTTGAATTAAAAAAAAAATGATGCATTCTTATATAAAAGGTTAATAAAAAATATGTATACAAACTGTGTAACGTCCGTCACGGTACGAAAGTACTCTAAAATGATATTTATTGAAAAAAATTATTTCGAAATGGATAAAGAGGGTGCGTGAAACGATTAGGTCGGGCAAGTGATTGAGAGTGTCAGCCATGCCTCTTTCCACGCTTCCCGTCCTATTCATCAATATAAAGACAAGGAAAATATTTTTTTAGTGTCATAGTAGACACCATATATAACAATATATGTCACTCTCATTGATATTGCGCGGCACGTTTCGCGCCAGTTAGAAAGAGATGTTAATCGGCAGGCAAATGAAGAGCGAGAGAGAAATACTTTTGGTGAGTACCTCAGTGCAAAATGCTCATTTTGGTGGATACCCAAGACCATGGTGGGTACCCAAGACCGTGGTGAAAAGAGCCAAAATGGAGTGACATACATATATAGTTATATATGGCAGACACAAATCTTACAATAAAATAGCAAATGTTTTCTTTAAATACACCTCTTCATTTGCAGATTAGCATTTTTGAATTGGCCAATTGCCTAAAATTGTAGTGAGAATATCAAACTATCAGAATAATGTTCAATCTTCTCATTTTAGTTATTCACAAGTTACTTTGTTTACTTGCGTAGCACGGTTCGGTAATTGCACCAAGTCATTCTGTATTGTTAGTGATGAACTTTCTCATGATAAGAAGTCTGTTTATTGCTTTATTACAATAATAATGCAAAAAATTAAAAAGGGTTATTCTATTAATAGAATAAAAGTCTTTTCCGACGACTGTGGAAGTCAATAAGGGTATTCCATTAAAAGTGAAAAGATGAAAACATGAAAGCCTCGAAAAAGTAAACGGCACTTTTCGTGAACACACCTTTTTTACAACTTTGAGTAGTTTGTGTAATTTAAAAATTTGACAGTTCGGCCAGGGATTCATTTTGTATGCACTGAAGTGTATTAAAAAATTTCACAAGTTCACAATGCCGCGGAAAAGCGAAAAGATTGAAGTAATTGAATTTCTGATTTATTGAAGCTCGAAATAGTTCAGCTAAGTGATGGTTTGTTATGTTATTCCTTATTTGATTGTAGGACATCACATATAAATTTTTTTTTATTGCAGGAAGCAATATGAAAGACCTTTTTCCTCCAATATCTGCAAAATATAAATTTTTTATTCATTTATTGAAATTGAATAAAATCGCTTACCACCTTCTCCAATCGAATTTGTTTCAGCTGTTTTCAAAAAGTGTTGGCCATTTCAAATGCAAAAACATTGCTATTTTCCCGTATTTTTTTAATACTGTTAGTCTCGTTTTCTCATAGGAAAATACTTAAACTAAATTGTTTTTATTTCTCAAAAATATTTTTCACTATTATAATGTTCAATTTTATAAAAATAAACATCAAGCTGTTATTGGTATTGAGAATGTGTTCTTATTGTAGGGCATTTAGTAGTTTTAATTTTGGTTTCAGGGCAACACTACAACTTACGCTTCGAAAATACGAGTCAAATATCCGACCAATTTGACTTGAAAGTTTTCGAAGCTGGCGTGTAAAATTTTTCATACAAAATTCGACAAATCATTTTCGAGGCTCGTGAATTTTCGAATTTTCGTGGTTTTCGAGGCAAATTCACCTTTAAGGGAATACCCTTAATTTAAAAATAAATATATTCTTAGGAGTTAAAATTCGTTTTTAAATCCCATGTTTTCAATGGTTAAACTGCAAATAAGGTATAGCATATGTACAACGGTTTTAAAGAACATCGACTGCAGATTCGGAAAAAATTAGAAAAGCATGTGCTAATAAGAGCTTTTTCATACCAAAATGTCTCCAAAAGTACAAAATTTAAAGTTTATTCAGAAGTTTTGACGTGGACCGTATATTTTTCCCTCAACGGCTCAAATTTTAACCAACAATTTAATTTTTCCTTAAAGCTCATACAATTGGCTTCCAAACCTCGTTACAGTTTATTTTCTACCATAAGCCGTTATTGTGGTAGAATTTTTTTCTCTCAACTTCCTGCCTAAAAATTTTAACGCCCTCTAACTCCTCATGAGTCCCATAAGATTTTTTGTTTGTCTTGACATCCTTAATCACCCTGCTCCGGATGTACTAGCTCTCGTGAATCACCCTGTATATTAGACAGCAAGAAAAAATGTAACGTCCGTCACGTAACGAGCGACACACACAAAATTCAAATTTATAGATAACTAAATCTTAAAACTTATCATCCTTTTCAAAGCTATTTTAGTACCCTTGAATGTCCCCCTTTCTTTTTCGTTTTGGGAATTTTCATGGTTACTATGTAAAAATTGCTAAAAAAAAGATTGAAATTCATTTTGAATCCAAACCGACTTCCGTTTTTTGTAACGAACGTCACAGCACTTTCGACACGAATATTTCGATTTCCCAAAAACATTGAAACACAAATAAAATAGCTTCTGAAAGTACTCTCAAAGGACTATTTTAACAGAAGTTAATGAGCAAATATCTCATTCAGGACTCCAACGGGATTGAAATCAACAATAAAATATGCGTACAAATGTAACGTACGCCACACAGGATTTGCCCATATGTTGAATATGTTACATATGTTGCATATGTTGCATATATTGCATATCTTGTATATGTTGCATTTGTTGCATATGTTGCATAAGTTGCATTTGTTGAATATGTTGCATCTGTTGAAAATGTTGCAACATATGCGTCAAATGCAACATATGCGACGTATGCAACAAATGCAACATATGCAACACATGAAACATATACGAAGGCTATACGAAGGCTTTACGAAGGCTATACGAAGGTTTTACGAAGGCTGTACGAAGGCTGTACGAAGGCTATACGAAGGCTATATGAAGGCTATACGAAGGCAAAACGAATGCTTAACGAAGGCTATACGAAGGCTATACGATGGCTATGCGAAGGCTATACGAAGGCTATACGAAGGCTATACGAAAGCTTTACGAAGGCTATACGAAGGCTACACGAAGGCTACACGAAGGACGAAGGCTACACGAAGGCTACACGAAGGCTACAACGAAGGCTACACGAAGGCTATACGAAGGCATACGAAGGCTATTCGAAGCTTGTACGAAGGCTATACGAAGGCTATACGAAGGCTATACGAAGG